>JACSZP010000636.1:0-10286 GCA_016161895.1 Pinna nobilis
ATCAGAAGTTATTGCCAATGTTTAATTTTTTTTTCAAAAGTAGGTGAAAGTCGAAGGTCAGGATCAAAAGTCAAAAATTGTGGTAGCAACAGAAAGGTCTTGCCACAAGAAATATACATGTGGAATATGAAAGCCCCATCACTTACCAATCAGAAGATATGACCAATGTTTAAGTTTTTGCAGACAGACAGACAGACATTTTCAGCTATGTTGATCTCTCCTTAGGCTCATGTTGTGATATAAGGTTATTTTGGCTTTTTGTAACTGCCTCATCATAGGGACAGCATGCAGCTATGCTCCTTTAGAGATTCAGACCTTGCATGTCCAGGTTCAAAGGTGAACACACTTGACGTGAAACCACAAACCATTCTACATTAAGACTATCGTGATGGAAAAGAAAAACATTAACAATTTGTAAATAAAGTAGTCTTTTGTAACTATGGTATACATATCCTTTTGTTGTTGTTGCTGTTTTTGCAAAGTAATACTTTTTCAAAGCTTTTCACGTTTTCAGCATTAAAAAATATTTCAATTTTGTTTGGAAGTTCTAGTGATGTAACGATAATTACATGATTTTTATTAGCTCATATAATTGTACATGTATAAGTAACTTAAATATATTTTAATTAAATTGGGCAAAATCAATTCATTATTTGTTCAATAATTCATACTGAAATTCTGAGTGCTTAGTAACTATCAGTGATATATTTTTTATGGTATTGTAAACAATTTGGTTACAACAGATATTATACAGAATGGAGAATTAACTAGTTTTGATAAAAGGACAGCCAAAATTTGTTATGAGTTAGATTTGAAGTATAATCAAAAGTGCCCATCTGCATCACACATGTTGTACCCATTGAGGTCAAATTTTAGCAAAGCCAAAATATCCCAATTCACAGTTGCTATGAAAACTACGTAATAAATATTGAAATAAATTATCGGTGCAGTATGTGTACAAGAAAGATATTTTGACAGCACTTTGAATTGTTCATGGAACTTTGTTCCTTTCTTTATTTAGTCTTTCTGGCTAGTGAGACAGAGTACTCAGACAACATATCGGCTGGTCCTATGGATCTATTGATCATCTGTGTGTTGCACACCTTCAACCGGTATATTTCCCTCTGAACAGTCAGCGTAGGAGTCACTTGGTGAGGAATTTGGAAAGTCTTCTATGTCAGGTTCCAGAACTTCTAATAAGTAGTGAATTTTTTTACTTCTGGTCCAGCTGTAGGTGTTATCAAACCTTATCACATCTGAAACGTATATCATTAATTTAGATCATTATACAGAAGCCTAGGTAGGGGGCAGGTAGGGTATGACATCACCACAACACAAATATGCACTTTTTTTCCCCAATTACCGGTACATGTACATGTAAGTCAACCAAAAGAATCTTCCCTGAAATAAAAAAAACTATACACATAGTTGAGCATCATTAGTTTCGAGAATTAGACTTTCACATCAGTGGAATTGTATTAACTGTTGCATTATCAATAGCATATGATAACAAGTTTAAAGAAAATTACTATCAATATAAATCTGAATGCCCATTCAGCTTTTGTATTACTTCCTACACCGCTTTAATATTTGGCAGAAATACAGAAACAAGAGCCTCTCTGAGGCACTTCATACGCCCGTCGCAAGTTTTGTTACAGGGAAAATGACAAAAAATGAAAACAACGAATTTGTGTAGTTACGGTTCTTGGACACTGCACTGCACCTTGTGATGGTCTTGATGTGTTTGAAGTTTCATGAATCTATCATGCACGGTTTCAGAGTTATGCTCCAGACAAAAAAAGTTAACGGACAGACAGAAGGACAATGCCATACCACAATACGTCCCGTCATTCGACAGATGTATAAAAATGAGTCTTTGCGTGACACCATGTGTTTAAACTGAACTGTGTAAAGCTTATGCAGGTCAAGGTCAAAAGGTTACTTCAATATTTGTCATTTAAATGAAATATCTAGTGTAAAATATATTCTTAAAAGTAGAAAATTAGGTGTTGTCCGTCATTCCATTTTTGAATTTTGAATGCCCCCTTGGTATCCCCACTTTTTTCAATTGATTTTATTGAGAGTGTTATAATGCACTAAAATAAAAGAAAGTCAACAATGTAGTTATACGTACATGTTCCTGTGTGTTTACATGTTACACTTCCGTCCTCTGGGACGAGGTGAGAGGTCACACGTTCAGACGGGACTACTTCTTCCATTTTGGAGGCCTTTTGATATTCACCCTTTGTTTTCCTAAACACCCCAAATCCTATATCATAGCCGTCTGAACTGAATTGCCATCTATAATAGAAACACATGAACCTGCCTTAAAAGACCATCTCACCTGCCACAAAAATATATGGTAAGACTGATGGACTTTCAAAAGAAGTTTGTCGTAATGATCATCAAAACATCATTTTAATAAAAATAATTGTAATTTCAAAAAGTGTGTAATCTCTATATTAAAACAACTGTATTGAAATTGAAAAATTGAAAAAAGATTGGGAAAATCTGATCTAGTTCTAGGCTTGAAAATATTTGATACAATGCCATCTTTTCCAAACTTTGTTGCAGTGCCGTTTCATGTCCCAGTTAAGAACATTTCACTTATATGGAGACATAGAAAAATTCCTTACAAGGAAGAAGATATATGACCAATGAGCAGTGAGGACTCTGTAAAGTGCTGACATCTAATGTGACACAGGATATTGTGTATTTTTTATACCTCATTCCAAAAGGCAGAAAAAATAAATTCCAAGCTTGAAGCTAATTTTCTAAAGTGAGAATTTCCAAACTGAGAAATAAAAACCGTATTTCCATATACTGGACAAGAAATTAAAGTAGCAAGACTGAAAAAATCTATTTACAATCAAAATCATCGGATAAGCATATTATATATGCCATATATCCTCACAACTCGTCTCTTTAAAACTTTCCTCATATACAATGTATATGAACAAGAACTTTCCTTACAATTTCAGTTGCCCATATGTTCTTTCCAAATGTGCGGTTTTATGTTAGAAAAGATACAATATTCTAGAAAAAATGAAGACTGTTTTTGAAGTGTATGGACATGTATCCTTTATCAATTATGTTTCTTTAAGATAAAATAATCCCAGTTGCCTAACTGACCTTATTGCACTGTTACATATGGTTATATCACATTCAATCTGTTCAGAGGATCCACGGCCCACCGTCACCAGTTTGGCGTTCTCCATTTCAGAGCTGTCCATCTGTTTTTTGTAATAAGTTTTTGGCACATCTCCCCCTTGACACACCTGAATACAGGTATGAAAAGAATTTCAGCTGAATGTATATATTGCAATAGTAATGCACTAGTACAGTGTCAAACAGAAGGGACATCTGCCGCATAAGGGAATCATAAGGGTCAAAATTACAAAATTAAAATTATTGATACCTAATGAAGAACCTTTCAATAGGAAATAAAAATACATTAAATGAAAATGGGATCACTTACTTTACACACCAGCATAGTCATATTTCAATTTTGCACATTGACAGACAAAAAGAAGAAACAAGAAGAGAGATAGACAACATTACATGTTTCAATTAATCCTTTCAACCCCAAGTATCAGAATGGTATGCTCTATTCCATTGTCTGGNNTTGTCTGGACCAGTCTATTTCGGTCTGTGGTGTTGAAAGGGTTAATGAGACCTTAAAAGGTATATGACACCAAAACAGCCTTTCAAATTTCATAGTAGCATAACATCCTCCCTTTTACTGTCGCACAAATAGGGTTCTGTCAGTCAAAAATAACTATTTTTCTTTATCCTCTTATCTTAGATTGATTTTAGAAGTTTTAATTTGGAATAACTAAAACCTTAACTATCTTTATGACATAACCTCTGGTTCTCTGATTACAATACAACTTTGAAGACATGCTATTTTCACTTTGAACAAAAAATTTCTCAAACTACCATACCCCCCCCCCCCCCCCCCCCCCCCCCCCCCCCCCCAGCTATACCAGTTGCCTACATGCAAACACACTGAAATAAAATTTCCATAGGTTCTAGTCAGTCAGAGGAACTTCACTGATGACAACAAGTATGGACAAGTACAGGTGTACTTACTTTTGATTGACAGGTAGGATCCCCATCAGGATCCTGGCATGTCCCACCATAACATACAGGTAGTTGGTCGGGATTAATGTACTTCATGAGCTCATCTTTGTAATTTGCTGCAATACATGTGATAAATTTGTCAACTGCTACATTTAAAGAAGACTGAAAAAGTAAAAGGACTAAGGAATGGCCTTAAGACCACTTCATGTGGTAAAACTACCTCATTTTAACCACTTTCATGTGTATTACAAAACATACTTAGCTTTAAGACATTGTGCGATTGATGTGACAGGCACTGGTGCAAACACACATTGCCACATAATAACATATTGCCATTATAAAATTCCAATATTTCCAACTCGTAGCTTTAGTTACTTTAACGAATTAAAAGAACGAAATAACCACATCTTGGTTACTACATGTATATCTGAACAGACAGATGAAAGAGAAAAATGGATGGAGAAGGATAAATCAAAATGCTTCCCGATGTTTTTGTCATGGGGCATTATCAAATTATTTTGGAGAGGCTTTTTAAAAAATAAGACCTTAACTTGGAAGGTCAATATGGTGTCCTTCTTCATTCATTGCTTTAAGCATTTGATCTGGTCATTGTAGAATGCCTAATTATCAAAAACTACATGCAAAACTACTTTCATGTAGACAATATTTGGAGAGAGAAAAATCAAATTCCTTTCAATTTGCACATATCTCCTTTATGTCTATAAGCATCAATCAAAATATAAGAATGGTAGCTCCAAAACTGTTGGAAGAGAAAAATGGATGGAAAAGGGTAAGTCAATTTTTATACGCCCGTCAAAGACGGGTCGTATTATGGTACGGCGTTGNNATGGCCGGATTTTCGCCAAACTTTGTAGGATGCATCATTGTGTGAACTGTTCTCAGGGGTGCAAAAATATCGCCATTCTGACAATATTTCAATTATTCCCCTTTAATTTAGAAATAGTGGAATTTCATTCAAAATGCTAGAACTTTTTATGTTTGCCTCAATTCCTTTCAAATTTTGTATACTGTCACAAAAAGCAGTGATGTTTAACATATATTACGGGTTTTTATGTAACTTTTCAACTTTTCACAGAAATAGAGTTACGGCCCATCAGCACCTACTTCCCTCTTTATTGTGTTACATTTTCTTGTTGGCGCAACTAGTCACACAGTTTTTGACACAATGTTTAGCAATTCACCATATGTGTTATTGATATCATATGAAGGTGTGCATATCGTAATATCAAGTTGTTACGACAACATTTTGAGTTATGCCCCTTTAATTCCAAAATAGTGGAATTTCATGTGTTATTGATATAATATGAAGATGTGCATATCATAATATCAAGTTGTTACGACAATATTAGCGACGAGTGTATTATGTGCTTCAAGGCACTCTTATTTTTACTTCTTATCATGGGGGCCCACATTAAGAAATTTTTTATTTAAGATGACAGACAATACAAATCCTTTCTTTAATTTCTGTTACATTCAGGCTTAATTTTCTATATGAACATTTTTACTTTTATTTTTTTTTATCATAATATTTTATTGAAACCCAGAAACAAAAATTTGTTTTGAATGAGGCCAAAGTGAGGCTATATCAACATCTGTCAAGGATACCTAAATATGGTCCGGCACTGATTACATTTCTTACCAAACAAATGTCTATAACTCCAAAATTGCAGGATCACTCGAGTATTTGATACAAGCAAGGCACAAAGCACAATTGTGAGTTACTTCTGAATAAGTGAAACAGAATTAAGGATATAAGCCAATACAATCTCTGGCACTCCTTCTACATAGGTGATTCCATATAAATTAAAGGAAAATTTTGGGCCTTCAGTGATATTGACAATAGATAAGTATATACATAAGTATACATAAGATGATCTATAGTGTTGGACATACTTATCCCTTTCCCCCTCTACAGCCATTTACGTTTTGATTTATATACAATACTTACATCCACAAATGATAACCTTGTTGGCAGTTTCTTCTGATAAAAATGGTCTAACTATATTGTATGCTATAGGAAAGAACCTGGGCGCTGAAAGACAAAATTTGTAGTGAAAGGTATTTGTATTGGCTTAACAGACAAAGTAAGCAAATTAACAAATTAATTTGAAGAAATAAATATAATCCAATTTCCTCCAAAAGGAAGTATCCTCGTACAAATATGATAAAACGCTCTTTTTTCCACAAATTTTCGGCCACTTGGCCGTTATCAAGTGGTTGATGACAGTAACACTGATTTCTACTTATCTTTACATGCGTATAATGACAAGTTTCATTGAAAATGAAATATAAGTAATTTGAAGAAGATTTTTTTTAAAAAAAAATAAAGCTGAACTTGCAAGATAAATACGATGTCCCTGACATTAATTGTTTTACATGGTAGGAGGCACCAGAGAGTAATTTTGATTGTAGATTGCCAAATAGTTACAAAACAATTTCCTGGGCATATTTTATAGGCATATTTGACTAAAACAATTTTATGGACATATGTGACAATCAATTTTTAACCCTATAGAGCTCTAGATGTCCACAAACCAGCTACAACATAAACTTGTATTTAACACTTGTGGCTGGTAGGTAGCACATTACAAAACAACTACCGTTATGGTGGCAAGTACACAATTGGTTTTGGAACTTAACATAAATAATTATGACAAATCAGAATGCTTCATAAGTATTCATGGCATACCTGAATGTTTCATGAATAGTTAAATAATGTTTAATGAATAATTATGGCATATCTGAATGTCTCATGAATAATTATGGCATACACTGTATCTGAACGTTCCATGAATAATGATAGCATATCTGAATGTCTCATGAATAATGATAGCATATCTGAATGTCTCATGAATAATTATGGCATTTCTGAATGTCTCATGAATAATTATGGCATATCTGAATGTCTCATGAATAATTATGGCATTTCTGAATGTCTCATGAATAATTATGGCATATCTGAATGTCTCATGAATAATTATGGCATATCTGAATGTCTCATGAATAATTATGGCATATCTGAATGTCTCATGAATAATTATGGCAAATGTCTCATGTCAGAGTAATATTAAGACATGTCAAACTTGAGAGCAATTGTGCATCTATTGAAGCTCGTTCATCTTCCGATCAAGAGGCCTATAGTTCAATGATAGTGGCTGGCTATTCCTGTCCTTCAAAGTGAGACAGTAAAAACCTGAGGTAGCATGTCACAGTGGTTGTCGGCACGTACCTTAAAGAACGCTCAATGCTAAATAACTGAAAGTGCTTAGCGTACATCAGTATTTGTATCCCTTTAACCGGCATTCAATGACAACCCTAAATAAAAAAGTTGACTGTAGAAGATAAGGGGGAATCAATAATTCAAAAGTTCAAAGGCAGATGAAATCATGGCCAAACAAAAAAGAGACAACACAAACAGCTATCAACACAACAAGACGTGTAAAACCGAAAAATAAAGTAACACGAACCCCTTACCAAAAACCAGGGGTGAGTTTAGGTGCTCCGGAAGGGTTACCAACTCCTACTCCGAGCGTAGCACCCGCCGTGTCACTATATTTAAAATCCGAGAAAATGTCTAATTCGGTTAAGTCGTAATAGGTAAGAAAAGGTCAGGATTAGGTATATGACAAGGGGAACACACACCCCATCAACTGTAAAAATCGGTATTTTATAACGATTAAACAGGTCATTGTGTCGACCGTAAAACTTTTATAGAGTAACACAGGCCTCACAAAAAACTGGGATTAGTTCAGGCTACGGAAGGCCATGACTTCCCGCTCCAAGTGCGGCACCGCTGTGTAACCTTTATTTCAAATCCGAGAAAATGTCTAATTCCATAAGTCATAAACGGTAAAAATGTTGTGACTAAGTGTACAGCAAGGGTAACAAATTGCCTCATCTATAAAGTCGATATTTTATACGATCAACCAGGTCATGATGACGACCGTTGAACTTCAATGGTAACACGAACCCCACTAAAACTGGGGGGGAAGTTCTGCGCACAGCACTCGCATTGTCACAATTTTTCGAATACAAGAATGTCACAATCGGTGATGGTCATAAACAAGAAAATGGGAGGTCGGGATTAGGTATGCGACAAGGGGGACATATCTCTCATCTGTTATTTACAGATTTACTATATTAATCAACCAGGCCACGATGGCACACAGTGTCACATACCAAATACGGGCATAAGTCACAATGGGTGATAGTATCCTAAATAAGGAAAACTTTCTTGAAATGGGACATTAGACAACAATATAAAACAGCATATTACATTTCAGAACTTACCATTGATAACTATGGCATATCTGAGCGTCTCTGGATAATGGTCCTCAAACATAGATATCATTTCACAGTAGGTATCTACACCTGAAATAAGATGAAATGTATTTGAAAAAAACGAAATCCCTAGCACAGAACCAAACAGAACTATTTAAAAACTAAGCAAAATATAAAGGGAAAGATCACCAGGTCATACATTTGGAACCAAACTGAAGGTCTTGGTCAAAGTAAAAAGCGGAACTGTGAAAGTCATGTCCCTTGCTATTCAAAAGTTCTAGTAATCATTTATTATTTGAATACAGGCAGCCAGGATGACATACATTGTACAGAGATGAGAAAGATTAAAGCAAAGCTCTTTTCTCGTGAATGACAAATTCTTGCGGCATAAAGTCAAACAGCGATGATTCAAAGATTATAAAGCAGAAATTAATTACTTTTCCCTAATATTGGTAAGTCTTTTGAATATGTCCACTCAAGCTGGAAATATGGCAATAGTGTGCAAACTGTGCAATAGGACTATACTTCCATATTTTCATATATGCATGTGTAGTATGTGCAAGTTTGGTCCTCCAAGACAACACAGGCTAAGAGATAAATCTGCTTAATCTCGGTAAACTAATGCAGGTCACTTAATTAGTGAATTGTCTAAAAACATTAGTACACCAAATACATGTAAAAATAATTTCATATATTCCAGAAGTCATACAGTAAAAGCTTTCATGAGAAAACACATCAAACATTAAAAATCATTCCAGAAATGTTGTAATTATTGTTGTTAAACATCCCACTCAAGAATATTTTACTCATATGGAGACGTCACCAAGTGCCAGTGAAGGGCGACAAATTTTGCCTATGCTCAGCACTGCTGTCCATAGAACAGACAGGGTTCTTTAACGTGCCAACACCTACTGTGACACGGGACCTCGCTTTTTACTGTCTCATCCGAAAGAAAAGGGACGGCCAACCGCAGTGTGGTGCCAGATTCGAACCCTGAACCCTTCAATTCAAAGTCGAACACGCTGACCACTAATGTTGTGGATTATTCTTTTTCAATAAATCCTGCCTTGGGAGAAATTCGTGGAAGATTGGCCAATCTACAATGTATCACAAAAGTGGCCTCATCAGACATAAAGTACCTGTTCATATTAATTAAGTGCTAAGTAGGTTTCAAGCTACTTGTTAATATTTACTATGGTAACGTTAAGAAATATGAAAAGTAAAAGAAAGAGATAAGTGAAAGACTAGGAAAAATGATGATGGTAAATGTACTTTACTAGTAATTACCAAATATCTCTAATTTTGTACAAATTATGCAAAAAATCCCAAAGGAAAACATGCTATAAAATTTGATTGTCATCATTAATTTGTTCCATAAAACAAAGCAATTATGGCTGACAAGTGGTATTGTTGAAATTATTTATATCATAATTAATTGATACAATTTTAGCATAGCTAATAGCACATGCCTGGTTTCCATAGATGCTTCAATCCCAATTTGGCAAGATCGTACACAATCAAAAGTTGTTCAACTCTCTTGCCTCTCTGAAATGGTAACAAAAAAATTGAAATTGGATGTAACTTAGTTGTACTGTTGTTTAACATCCCACCCAAGAGTTATACACTCATATGCAGATGTCATAAATTCAGGTGAAGTGCGAAAAATATGGCCTATGCTTGGCATTTACGGCCATTTAGCAGTGAGGGCCATTTAATGTGCCGGCACCTACTGTTACACAGGACGTGAAGAACAGGAAATGACATGGTACGTAAACGTCAAAGAGTTTGCCACAAACAGATTACCAGACAAACCAAACACTATGTGCTCACAAATCTTAGATTCTGGAGTGTATAGAAATAAATTTCTCCCATTGTGGACAGACAAATTCATAAAAATAATG
>JACSZP010000638.1:0-16088 GCA_016161895.1 Pinna nobilis
ATCAGATTAATATAGAAAATTATACATATTTCGAATCTATGGTTTATTCTCTTTAATAAGAGATAAAAAAGTAAAATTTCAAAATTTGGTCACGAAGGTCCCTTTTCCCTTGACGCGTCTCATTTAAGTTAATAGTTTATGTTGCATGATATATGTTGATATCAGGTAAGTATATAAAGCGAGGCTTTATTTTCGCAAGAAAAAACTCCAACATAATTACGCGGAAATAAAATTATCTTGAATATTAAAACCTGGATTTACAGTATACGATTTATGAGGTAGAGGTATGATATTATTAGCCTAAAATTTTCCTATTTAGGCCTATTAGTCTTTTCTTTTTGCACCAATTTAGTTACCCGTTGACCTCAACATTGATTTTTTAACTACTTATTGAACGTATCGATTTCAGTTATAGATATTTGCTAATAGCAATTCTGCTTTAATGTTAAGGAAGTTGTGGAAAAATTGTATGTATTTTAAGAAGAACATCTGCCTAAAGAGGTAAAATGTGATTTGTAAATTACGCAGCGTAGTAAATGTGAGATGTTTCCCTAATTACTGTTTATTATACAACGTTCAGCTTCTTTGTGGTATCTTCGTACTGCAGGTACAATTGAGCACGGAAATGTCAAAACCGCCGGGAATGAACTTTTCATCAAATAAACAGAGCTATCAAAATAAGTTGCTTAAGGTAGTACTTAAGTAAACTGGTTTGGAAATTATAATCATTTCAAATTAAACGGTCTTACATGCATCTTTTACAATAACACGGCGTCCGTGATGTCAATGAGTTGTTATACTCCAATGCAGACCAAGGCCCACATTTGCTTTCACGTAAATAAAATTATATTACCACATTGAAACTATTAGCATATATCGCGGTTAAAGTGATAATTCGACCTAGGTGTTAAATTAATCAATTTTGTTATTGTAATTTTGTTTAACGTTCCACTCAAGAATATTTCACTCATATGGAGACGTCACCGTGTGCCGGTGAAGGGTGACAAATTTTGCCTATCCTCGGCACTTATGGCCGTAGAGCAGGGAGTGTTCTTTAACGTGCCGACACCAACTGTGACACGGGACCTCAGTTTTCAAGAGTCCCAATTGGCCTGAACATTTACCTGAACAAACATGATTATAGAGACAATAGTCTAATAAGGAGTCCTGACAGTTTTTTTTTCCATCGCTGCCGAAACTCAAACAGTAGACGTAATAAAAATGATATCTTCTGCCAAATAAAAGTTGAAAATGGGCCGATGAGATAAAGAGCAACCATTTGGTCAGAGATGTCCTCGAAAATTCTCAATTGATCTTGACCTTTGACCCGATGACCTTGAAACTGTCCATGATCGTAGAATCCATCGTTTCGTATAATTCCTGGCCCGAATTTTTTCAATACTTTCATTTTGTTATACATCTAATTCTTAAAATATTTTATTCATTCTTTTTATTTCTTCTTTTCCAAACTGAAGACATCATAGCACTTTTAATTTATACAAAAGAACAAAAGGTTCTAAACAAAATCAGTTTTACAATGACGAATTGTGACAATGAAGTAACAAATCGTTGTTATCTTTATTTGTCAAACCAAGCGATGGTACTACACATTAATGCCTACACCCAATTGGCATAAGTCAATTACAGTCTTACCTATTTTAACAGCGTCAAGTGAAGGATTTCAAGGGTTATATTATAGGTGGTCTCTTAATTCAGGTAATTCATATTGCAAAGAGCCATTTTGGGAACCATAAATTAAGGTCACATGAAACAGGTGGTCCTTAAATCCCAGTGGCTCACTAAGACATGTTAGACTATATTTGTGTAGTTTGAAACTGCTTCTGGGTTGGCTACTGAATAATCTTCTTTTAGATTTAACTCAACTTTTCTTTTCAAGTAGAAAACATCAAAATTAGGATTTTTTCTGTTGGGATACGGTAAACTGAAAATAAGATGTCCTTCTTAGTTGCTCTAACTCGTGCGACAAATTTTACCTGCAGCACTTTAAACTCTTTATTCTAAACCTAGTCAAAATTGATAGAAAGATATATTTCATATAGATAAAAGAATTCGCTAGATTAACACTGCTTAATGCGTTTAAAAACATTTATTTGATAGTGTTTATTCTTTTTTTTCATTTCCTTGATATGCAGATCAATATAGCTTATCATGCCTTCTTTTAAATGCTACATGTTGTCTTGCCATGGTGTCTAATTGACAATACATGTACAAAATTTTATCAGACGAATCAAAGCTTGTTTCACGGTATCCATGACCCGTAGTTAGCTACTAACTATAAGATAAAATTTAGCTTGTAATTTGGTAACATTATGGTTTAACACTATTACAGAATTATTAATGTAGATAATTACGAGTTCATTAATACAATTTTTATTTTAGAGTTACCACAACCACAAATTTAACCAATATTAAGTTGAAAGTTAAATCTAACTAAAAGTTAAACGATTGTATAACTGGGTTCTGATTCAGAATTCTTAAAGAATGTCCATTTTTTTAAATAGAAAAAAAACCCAATATTCACAAAGTATGATGTTAATAAGTTTTTGCCTATCAGAAGAATGAAAAATATTCAAAACAAATACCACACTTTCTCCTACCCCCTTATAGATGATATTTTGTTCATACAATGAAAATGTAGAATTGTTGAATATAGTTATGTTTATTAATCAGTATATCACTTAAAAAGAACAACATATACACAAAAACAACCTACAATAAATCATATTTATCAGGAACATTACTTACATGAAATACACACAAAGATCATTTTTATAGCAGTGACCTACAGTATATGTCTAGTTTGAATATAATAGAAATTAACGATATTCATTAGTTCACAAACAAATGATGAGTAAAGTTTGAATTGCTGATTCATTTTTTAAAAAAAATTCCTTTCTAGACCTTCACCGGAGATTCTTGTGGTATACTGAATGCCTTTCAGCACCATATTCACAATACCTTTTATTCATAAAACTAGTTTTACAAAAAGATGACCTATGCCAGTGGGTAAAATAATTCTTTATAAATGACAAAAAAAATTAATTGTTGCGTAAAACAAGGCATTACAGTATAAACATACACAATAAATAAATGACTTATGAAGTAAAATGTTCCACAAATTTTTGTAACAGATTTTCTCATAGCCATCAACTTCTTTTTTAATTTTCAAAATCTTTGTCTCACATTTCCCTACTTGTGATTAAATAATGTGCATCAAATTGTGGAGCAATTTACTTCCAATTAAAGGAACATACCACTTGAAATGGCGACAAAAATTGGGTGCTCAATTACAAGTAACTATGATCGAGTAACAACTAATGGGGCCGCACAGTATCATTAAATAAACACCAGACATTTTATTACATAAGTATACCATTATAACAAGCACCAACACAGGCTGCTGCGTATGAGAAAATACTCTCTACATGGAGGTTTAACTCAAAACTATCAAAAAGAATTACGTGAAAAGTTAGTCATTTCTCAGCCAATAGACTGGCCTGTAGCTTTAGTTGAAGGATTTTGATATTCTCTTACTGTAATAAGTTATAAGTATCATTTTGAATTTTTGGCAGACTGAAGCCCCTATTTGTACAAATGTATATGCTATCCACTTGCTTTTGAATCACTGCTCCTCCTGTTGCTTTGTATTTTAAAAAGCAAAAAATTAAGACATTCTATTGGCTGTTTCCATACACTACATCACACATTCTAGTGTGTGGGTTGGACGTTTCCTCTTTCCTGTCAGGAATTTTAGTATGAGGACATCAATATATAATAATAACGGATCAAACGTGTCGAGGTAATCAGGTCAAACACAAAATGGAGTGCATACTGACCTCAACCCTTCAGAAAGTACCGTGGGACCAGTCATCAGCTTGATCTAGAAAAGGATTAAAGAAATTTGACTGAAAATAGCGATTCAATATAAGAGTACACATGTACCAGTATGATCTTTTTCTTTCACCTACTTGGGCAGTTGCAAAAAGTATGCTTTTACAAGACTTAATACGTGTTCATTTGGGGAATTACTCCATATTTGACCCCATGTCCACTGAGATATGGCAATAATATAACATCGAGTCACCAGTTTTGGTGAGTGTTAGAATAAAACTCACCATCCTGAATCTCATTTTCCTAGGATTTAGTTGTTTGATGAAACTAACATGTTTAATTTAAGACAGATTCCTTCCATAAAAACTGGGAAACAACAAGTGACATAAGACCTCCTTCCCTTCCCTATAACCCTTTGTTTTGTGTACAACATGTTATACAACATTCTCTGTTCCCCGCTGTATTTACATCCATGACTGAATACCCTTAAATAACTTGATCAATTTCAAATAAAAATTGCTGGAATTGGTCCCCTCACAAAATAAAAAAATCGCTCAGTCGAGTAATAGTTACCAACAATATTTCTTATAATTGATTATGGGATTGAATTTATTTGCACATACATTGCAGACAATATCACATGTTAATAGTAAATGCCTTAAAACAATTATCTAACTACGTCACTGATCGACAGTTTTTCTCTTTGTTTTGGGATTCTGATATGCAGCAGACCAGCCTGGTCGCCACAAATGCCAATGAAAATTTTGTACTTCTGTTCCTTACCAAGACGTTCCAACAGACCATTCAACTGTAGCTGTGGTGCTGTGATTTTGGTCGGCAAATTGATAGAAACCAACAAAGACATAGACATTGTTATAGTATCTGTTCCCAGTCATTTTCCAGGAATCTGCATCATTTTGCCAACCAAAGTTATATGGCCCTATTAAGGTAAAAGGGTATATGGCCTAAAAACAAAAATGTGTAAGTTCATTCATTTATCCTAATCATGGATATTTATCAGATGTCATAGAATCTCCATAGGGATGCAAATACCATGGGTAAGCACAATCAGACATTCCATTTAAGAATTTGACATATTTTTATAACAAATAAGGTGTAATTATTAACAATATCTACAGCTATGAAACTATATATAATGTCAGATCTTTCACTTATGAAAAACAACAAGAACTATTAAATAGAATATACCTTGGGCCTAAAAATTAGAATGATGGTTCTCAGGTCTGCGCCTGGGTAAGAAAATAAGTCATTCCTCTCGTAAGGTAGTAAAATGTTTAAATCTGTTGACAAGGATAATCCGTTCGATTGACAAGGACTCAAGCACACAAGGAAACAAAATTTCATTACATTTTTAGTGTCCGTCTAGGCGCAAAAACCATCCTACCTTGGACAATCATCAAAGGCTTTTGCAATGGATGTACATTCACTGAATTGTACACTAGTTTAAGTAGTAATAAATTAGAACTAAGAGGATGAACATTCCTGGATAATTTTACAGAACTTTAAAGTTTGGGGGGACAAATTTCCCACACTTTTTTGTTGTTTTGTTGTTGTTGATAAAACGGTCAATAAAAAGCCTTTCACCCTCATTTTAGAAAAAAATGGCCTGAGAACCAGAGATTTAATTTTAGGTGGCCTTATTTACTACAGTTTTAAATATATTTACAAAAATAAGCATCACACAAAATTATACACAATTGTAAACTATAAAAATAACGAGAATAAACAAACATACAAACATATAGTATATCAAAACACAAAACTGTGCTCGGCACTATTCAACAAATTTGGTGGCATACAATTGAAGAGTTCTATGATAAAACAAAAATACAAATCGAAATGTCTACACTGATAACATTTAAGTATAGCCATTGGGACAAAAGTGAAAAATACTAGTCTTAAACTCTAATAACATATTTGCTGGCATAAATATTGGTGAAACTGGTAGAGTAGACAATTCATCATCAAACAAATCTGTACAAAAATATTATCACTAGCAGCATTGTTTAAATCCAAGAAAAAGATAACAGATTATGAAAAGGCTAGACTTATTTTCATTAATCATAAAAAGACCTTGATAATTTTACACAATACCCAACTACCAACAGTATAATTGGAGCACATAAACCTACAAATTGAATGTAAATCCTTTCTCATTAATTGAAATAAATAAAGTATGAATTATTGCACTGATGCCTTTTTCTCTATAATTCCTTTGGCCAAATAAAGCACAACTTGCGTCCTTCCTGTTGCAAAGTAGTTGAGTGAGTAATGCAAGGGACTTAACTCTTAAGGAAAGTTAATGGATCTTAATGATTACTAGTTTCTGACAATATCCAATTAATGAGACGAGAGATAGGGACAGAAAAAAATAAAACATGCACTAGAAAGTATTCAATTAAAGGTATTATAAAATAAAAAAGGTGTGAAAAAAATTGAGATAGATATTCTTCATATACATGTTTATCCTCTAATATAAAGAACAATTCTGTTTCTAAACTCAAATTGTTTACTTCACAAAGGTATATGATCAGATCAAGAATTATAACAATTTTGCAAAACAAGAGTAAAGTCACAGAAAAACTAAAGTTTGATAAAAGTCTGTTCATCAATATGTCTTATACAAAACACATGACAAAAAAATGTACCCTGAATTCACAACCAAAAATCCAACTGATATATTTTACATCAGTTGTACAAAAGATTAACAAAAGCAAGATTATGCGGTATGGTTTAATATCATTTCATGATAGGTTTTACTTTGATACATCCGTGAACATATTCATATGAAACAAGTCAGGACTCAATATAAGAGCAATCAGCTGAGAACCGGAAAGTGCTAGGTTTAAAACCAGGCTGTGACACTTAAATTTCCTATTTTAGGAAGAGACTGAAAACCGAGGTCCTGCATCAGAGTTTTGGCTTTACCAGGTTGAATTTTCATGTTAGACAAACTAGACATTTTACTGAGTATAGAAGTGGTGGTCAAATATTTATATGACTTGTAGTAAAGGAAGCAATTTTATCGTTTTAACCCTTAAAATAGGCCCTTCTGGTAGAATAGGCCTCAACTTCATTTTAGACTAACTACATGCTATACTGAAAACATATATGAAATTTGAAAGTAAAACTCAGTATGGTGTAACAGTCCCTGTAAGAAGAGTAATTATAACAAAAGATTGTTGAGGTATGGGTAGTCAGATAGAGGGAGGGATGCTGGACAAAGGAGTATTGCATAAGCTCTGCTGGTCTACGATCAGTAGAGCTACAAACAGAAATCAAACCGTGAATCCGGAAGTGGCCAGGATGATGCATGATTTGGATTTAAAGTTATTACCAAAAAAATGCATGATATAGATAACTCAGAAGTTCAGTTCATCATGTCTAATATTCTGTTTTGATTTTCTATTAATATTTCTATGGAAATAAAATGTATAACACAATAATACGCAGAAAAACAAACACTTATTTACAATGTACATGTAACATCATTTTACATTGGTGCTGTTCTAAACTATCAAATGAGCTCGTGACTTGGTCATTACAGACTTCATAGGATTCTTCTCTCTAGATCAATGGACTTCATAATTTGGATTTTTCTGGCTTCAGCTTCCTCAGTAAAGAAGATAAACAAGCTCCTTGATGTTGTTTTAAGTTGAAGACCAATTTAAATTTGTCACTGTAGGCAAATACAACTGTGTAAGTTAGCACGGGACACACACAAAGTGTTTTTCATCAGGTACCAATATAACAACACGAATGGCCCACATAAACAGTTTTGGATATCTAGTCCTGGGCAGCTTTAGATGTTAATGCTTGCAAAGCAGAAGCCTCAGACGGGGTAGAAGGTAATTCCGTCAGCTGTACTCTCTCCTCTGTGCTCCCATCATCAGAATCTGTAACAAAATAAAGAATGGAATAAATAAGGATATACTAATAATGAAGTGCGACAAATGATGTCCCTGTCAGTGGATACATGCGGCTAGTATGAAGAAAAGGACAGATGTTAAACTACTGCCATTTTGACAGTATTGAAAAAATCAATCAGAAGTCTGAGCACATGCTCACTCCAATACACGTATTAACATCCACCAAGGAATCAAACGCGATGTTGGTTGTATTCTTCTTTTACGTGCCATTAAAAAATCTTTCACTTAAATGAAAACATCATCATATGCCAGTGAAGGCTGACAAATTTGGCCTAAACTCGGCAATTATGGATTTTGAGCAGTGAAGGTTCTTTAATGTACCAACATCTACTTTGATATACAGTCTAACCTGCCTTAGCAACCCACTGAATTAATGTGACCTAAATGTATGGTTCCCAATATAGTTTTTTCCTATATAAATCACCTGAATTAAGAGACCACCTGTTATATGTGACCCATTTTGCTCCTTCCCTTGGACGGTCTCTTAAAACAGGTTAGACTGTAATAGGACCTCAACTTTGATGGTCTCATCTTCTGGACAGGAAAAGCCAGCTGAGTCTGCAGATTGGATTTGAACACACAACCTCATGATCAGAAGGCAAAGAGGCTAACCATGAAGCTAAGACGGCCCTCACAAAAACTGACTGAAGGAGATGGACAGAAAAATCAACAATCAAGTCAGATAAATGGATAAATGGACATGGTAAACGTTATGCCCCATATTTTTGTCATGGCAGAACTGAATTTCCTGTGTGAAATTTAGGTCACCAAATCTGAATAAAATCACACCTACTTGTAGAGCAATTAAGTAATGTCACAATAAATCTGACAATGGCAAATGGCAAATTTTCAGAACTTTAAACAGATGCATACAAACATAGAGTGATGTTTTTTTCATTTTGTATTGTTTTATGCTATACTTGACAATCTTTTAGTCATATGTTAGCGGCCCCTTTTTATTGCTGGGGGATAGAACCCAATTTAAATTGTACTTAGGAAGAGACCACCAGCCTTCTGCAAGTAAACTGGCAAACTTTTCACACTTGATAAACTAAGGTTCTATCAAGGCTTGAACCCATGCTCATAAGAGGTGAGAGACTTAATGGCTAAAAGTGTAAAACTCTGACCTCTTGGCCACAGAGGTCCCTCAAACATACAGAAAGTGATAAAAGATTACTATCTTGATAGATTTCTTAAACATTGATGTTACAGTTTTACCCTGTCAAAACTTTTTTTTCCACTTTTCTTTGCAGGATTTATAATTGTCAGAAAAAAAAATATTATACTTGTAGTGATTTTAACACTGTGAACAGATATCAAGTGATGACTACAAATTGTCCAAGCTTACCTGATGAGACAACAACAGTTTTGTGAGATGGTGCATACATACACAGCAGGCCAAAGACATACACATTCCACATACCATATACACCTGAAAATAACAATAAAGTGGACTACTGTAGTGTAGATTCCTTATATTTCACATGTACCTAATTCTCTTATTTTTTCCGTTTTGCATCAAATTGCAAGATCTTAAAATTGCCAGCCCAAATAATGAAGAACTTAATTTTCATGTTCAGATATGGTTTCATGAAAGCTTGTTGGCTGTATTGTTGTTTTACGTCCCACTCAAGAATATTTCACTCATATGGAGACGTACCAAATTTTGGCCGGAGAGCATGGAGGATTCTTTAACATGCCAACACCTACTGTGACAAGGGACCTCGGTTTCTACTGTCTCATCCGAAAGACAGGGACGGCCAACTGCAGAATGGGGCTGCAGGAATCAAACCCCGGACCCTTCGATTTGAAGTCGAACACGCTAACCACTCGGCCACGGAGGCCCCTTCATGAAAGCAAAAAACAAGAACTAGGCTAATTTTTGGAATATAACTTCAAATTATACCTCACTATCTGCTTTCTATAAGTCAAATGAGATGGAAGCCATCTCTAAGGACAACACCCTCACCCCAATGTGGAAACACGTGGAATTGACCCATTGAGGCCCCATTAAAATAAGATCAAGTATGTGCTCTTATTGTGGTTGACAAACCATCCCTATAGTTTTACTTGTTGTAAAGTTATGGAGCAAACAGAAATGTGTTTCTGATAGACACTCATATGAAGGAGAAACATACAAAGTGATCACTACATGGCTGCCACTACTTTAGTGGATGGCCCCTAACAAATGATGTTGATTAGCCCACTGAAGTTCTACACTAATTTACAAGACTTGCACCAATATAGTGAAAGGCCCATAACAAATGTTGTTGATTAGCACACTTAAAATCTTCTACACTTATGTTCACGGCTTAAGTCTCTCATGTGTTTGTGTGGGGGAAAAGTTCTATAAATTGCTTAGCTACCTGTGAAGAAGGCACTGGTGTATTCCAATGACAGATCCTCATCACCCCATTTCCACTGTCCCTCACTAAGCTGACTTATTATGAAGAAGACGACGGTCAGTGCGGCACAGATGACGGTCAGTATCATCAGGAACTTAAATCTGTAGATGAGGTTCTGTAATCCAATAAATAGAGGGACGTCATTACATGTGGACATTCTCTTACTTGTTATGACACAAACGAGTAACATTAAAATCTTGATGCTCATCATTTAACTGCCATACTTCAGCTTCACTATGGAACACTTTAAATGTGCTTAGCACAATGTTTAAACAGAAACCAATACTAAAAGTATAAAGAATCTAGTGGAATATATAACATGTGTGTCACAAAATTGTTGAAAAAAAACAAAGAAAAAAATTTAATGGTTTTTATTGCAGATGACTTCTGATGCTACGTCCAATACAATACTGAGTTAAATAAATACAAATCAAATTAAACAAAGGAAGAATTTCAATAAAGAAAGAAATGAAATTTACAACACATTGGAACATAAATAAGTTATCAGTTTTGTATTGTGTGTTTAAATTTTACGGTATAAGAATTTTCTGTACCATAAATTGAATTTCAGTTTCACATTGCCAATTCCATAAATCCATTCGCGATTTTGCAATGGCAGAAAATCATTGCCTCTATGCTGTTACCGGTACTGGATACTTACCATGTAGTAATTTTTCCTGCCTTTACTCATACTGTTTAGTGACACTTTCTTGAGACTGATGTTGCGGAAAACACAGAATATCATGTAGCACAGGAACAGGAAGTAGCAACATGCCGCAGCGCCAGCTAATGCAATAAAAGCAACCTATGCAACAGTTAAGGCTAATATAACTTCTCAACTTTCCTAAGAACTTAAATCCAATAATAATTACAAACTTACTTTCAAACTGGTAATTTGAGAAAAAACTCATAAGATAAACTTTCAAAAACAAATCCTGTTTTCTTTTCATATCAAATCAAATAAAACTAAATGTGTAACTGGTAATACACTTTTCAAAATTTTTTTTATTTCTTTCTTGGGAATTTAAAAAAAAACAACAAAAAACATTTGAAAAGTTACTAGAGATAAATCTGATTTGTTGTTGAGATTTGATGTTTTTCTAATATCACACTTAATGATTTCAGTCAATTAAACTCAGGCCTAATATACTGGTACATATACTTAGGAAAAGAATGCAGATCCTCTGCTGATCAGGGATAATTTTGGTCAGACACAAGGAAAGGAAGGGGTGAAAGAAATAAGTACCGGTAGTATGAAAATTGCATATAATTCTCACAACTTGCAATAACAACAACAAAATGAAAGTAACAGGGATGAGATTCCACTACAGTCAAAATAGAGGAAAATGGCTCCTTTCTAGAAACTTAATGGTGAAAATAAAGATTTAACATTACAGCAAAATCTAGGAAAAGGAGGAATTCCTATGATCAGGGGAAAATTCTCATCCCTGAAGTAAGCATTTTTTTGTTGTTGTTTTTTTACTTCTTTGAAATTTCGGCAGAAAAAACAATTCACTCCTTAGCAAAATACTGAAAATGGTAAACAAATTGGAAAAAGGATACAGCCAGGTTTGAACCAACTTTTGACACCCATATACTGAAGAAAGGATTTTTCAACTGAATACCTCTGAAAAATAAAATGAAACTTTATAAAAATATAACAAAACACTCTGTTTCCACAAATTTCCGGCCCCTTGGCCTTTATCAAGTGGTTGACGACAGTGACACTAGCTTCTACATATTTTTACATGCGTACATGCATCATGAAGAGTTTCAATCACTGAAACCTTTCCCTTTAGGCAAGAATATTCCATTATGTATTTAATTTATTGTATGGGTTAGACTTGGGCTTACATGATAATGTTCAAGTTTTTAAACAGTAGGTCTTCAGTAGCTCTGGTGATCCAGACTGTAATTTAAAATACAGACTGTAATTTCAAATACAGATAATAGAGGACATAGGTTTAAATCTGGTATGTTCAATGAATAAGCGGGCGCTTACCTTTCACACATTTCAAACACAAAGAGACAGATACATCCAAATATAACAGCTGACAGATGCCTCCAGTACAAGTTCAATCTATTTCTCTCCACAGTGTCCTGAAATATCATCGTATGATCACTAATAGCATGAAATAGGTGTGACTATCTATTTCTTATGACAGAACTCTAAAGCATATTTGTAAATGGTGATTACAGTAAAAGGGGTATCCTCCCACCAGTATCTCACAAAATGAATCAAAGAATCAGAAATGCAATTATGCTTATACATTTGTACTCAGATGTCATGTTATAGCTCGCTAATCCCAACCTGAAGTGCTTTTTGAAAAAGTTACACCACTATAGAAACCATATTGTTAAAGAACATCAAGATTAAATTTTAATTTCAGGCTTGTCCAACAGAATGAAGTAACAAGGATTAACTTTGCCAAAAGTTTGTAAACAGACAGGACAAATATTTCATTAATATACAATGATGCCTGTATATACAGACTCACCACTCCTACTAAAAGTAGTCCAAAAATTGTCCTCATATAGATGGAATCGTTACAGAGAGGTTGACCTGTACACATATGGTACAACTGGGTGCAGCAAAATGCAGTCTTTATGAACAGAAGGTCTTTATATACAGATGGCAACTAAAGTGAGTTATTATATTGATTAAAAGGTAAAGGCAACGAACAGTGATCAATCTCATAATCCTATAAATGACATGAAATAAAAGCTTAAAACTCCTTACCATTATGTGCTCCCCAGCAAATATGATCCAGAAACTAAGTAGCATTGCGTAGAATGCTCCCTGTCGGATGTCATTAAAGAGTAGCATAAACGGAATGTTAACACTAAAAGTTAGCCACTCTACTGGACCTGAAATACAACACTTCCTATATTAAACATAAAGTAACAAATTTAACATGAGACAAACAGAAAATCTGAACTGGAAATTTGACCACAAAGTTTCTAGCCAAAGTGGCTCGGCAAGTTTACGACAACACTTAAGGTGATATGAACTGTTATTTTCTTTATTAATTTGACTAGTTTGGGGAGTAAGAGAATTCAGTGGGAGAATGGGCAACCTAGTTTCTCAAATGTGTTGCCCTCTGGACCAGAGGTTTTTTTTTTTATTTTATTTCACATCCTGTACAATGAATAGCTTTCTGTATGGTTCTGTATGAGGGATCTTTGACAGGCAAACCCAATCTTTGAGAGGGGGCAATGATTTTTATTGTCTCATCTGAGGGACAGAAGAAAAGTCAGGTATGCTGGGCCTCCAAACCCCTGACTCTCAGGTTTGGATTCAAGCCCTTAATTATACTGCTATGACTGGTTTTTTTTTATCCTATCTTTCTATAGTGAAGATACCTTTCTATTATGAATTTGTACATATAGAATTTCATACTGAATCATGCATAAGCAGAAAAGGTCAACTTACAGTTCAACAATGACATCACAATCCCAAGAGCAAATAGAGTCCTGAAACACAAAGACAAACCCAATGATAACAGAATTAAGATGCCTTGAAGAGGGTCAAAACATTTTCCTGTCCATCATTTTGTTTTTGTAGAAAAATGGAGATAATCTGTGAGATGGAAAATACAGCTACACCTAGGATATATTGCAAGACAGTGCTGTGAAGATATTGAGGAAGAATTCTAAGAATGGAGTGGCCCCTCCTAACATTTTAAAATATTCAGTACAATAAGAAACTTCAAATTTCCCTCAATCGGAAGTTAAGTAATCTAAAAGCAGTCTCTATAAACTCTCTAGTATCCTTGTATAAAATACATTACCATTCAAAACTCATTTACAGTACCTTTCAAGTAGATTTGGGGGTCTTCCCAACTGGCTAATCCTCCTCCAAAACCATACAAGGACTGCCAGCACCAACGGAAACACAAAAGACTTCATGCTGAACCATACCAAGGTGAAGCCGCCATTCTGGTGAATTGTCTGAAAAATAAACAAAGATCTGCATTTAATTACAATCCAGATTTCATATGAAAGTAACTACTATTTGGATAAAATAAAGTGCAAAGAAAATCAAAACATAATAAACATTACAATGTTACTTTGACCTTCTAGAATTCACCTAAAAAGATAGAAAGTCTCTTCAAAGAATTCTGTGGTAGTCAGAAGAGAGTGGACCAACAAAATAACAGACAACAGAAAGTTAATCCTTATACATTTCAAATTACAACATAAATGTGAAAGATAGAGTGAATTGAACAAAAGCAATAAGTCTCTAAACAAATTTTGAGAGACTTCAAAATTAGAATTTAAGACTGCATTTCAAAGTGGCTAGTATGTAGTAATGAAAAAGTATACCTTTTTGACCCTCAATTTGACAAAGCACAAATAATTGAAATTTAAACTTCAAAATCTTCTGAAGGATCTCAATTTTTTAATAAATTATTCCTAATATACACTAAGCCAATACTCACAAGCAAGTTTATTGTAGATGAAATATACCAGATAACAAAAGAGACAAAAATAATATAAGCACTATTTTTTTCAATTAATGGTCACATGAAAGTATTTTTGAAATACTATTTTAATGTATCAATAAAACAATCACTGTTGAAAAGAGTAGAACATTTAATAATTTGTTTACATTCAAGTTGGTATTTACATTTAACATGAAAGAAACAATAATCACTACATCTGTATTGATTACTCCCCTTGCTTATTGATGGACATTACATTGACCAGTACAGAGTAAAACGTCAAGTGTGATGTCACAAATGACAGCCAGTAAAGCAGTAAGATGTGTGACATCACACTGGACATTCAGCAATGGGGTGTGAACATACAGTGACATTTGCCAAAGGTGTGTGTCACAAAGATGTGTCATGTGGCATAGACATACATATGTACATGTATATACGATAATAAAAGATATACATATTTATAATTATATTGAAGGAGAACCTTCAATTTTTCAAAAGAAATATCAAAAGAAAGATTAATTCTACAGATCTTTAATTATGAACAACTCCCTTATCTAACCCCTCTAACTCAACCTTTTGATACCTTCAGAAAACCAGGATTCTAGTACAAAGCTTTATATTACTATGACTGGTCTGAGTGTATACTTACATGTACATACATATCCACAACTTTTCCAATTCCAACATTGTAGCCCTTCATGAAGTTGACAGGCAGTCGTATGTTTACAAGATAATAGTGATAATTGATGCTCCCAAGTTCAAACAGCTGAACCAGCTCACAGTCATAATAAGCTCCTTCTTCTTGCTGTAAAACAATGAACAATGAATACTTCACAAACATGAACAAATTGAGAACATATCTGTATGTGTATGTGCATAAATTGCACAGCAATGTCAAGATTACATTTTAAGAATTTTAGTTTTTTGACAAGATCAGTCTGATTGTATCCTTGGACTTATCTGTCCATAAGATAAGATAAGGATATTATCTGATATACTTTTGTATATCAGGCCATTTCTTTATTATCAATTCTTTAACAGATTTTTTCCTTCAATTCTTTAACAGATTTTTTTCTTCATGTTAAGTGGCTACAAAGGGAGAGATCATAATCAATGAGATCATAATGTTGAATAAAATGAGTGTGATGATTACACATATTAGCAGCCAGTGTCTTTGTTGTCACCATAGACATAGACCGACTCCCAGTAAACAATTTCATTTTTGTAAGGTTTTGTCGTCTTTTAGTGTCTATTTTCTCAGAAAAGGTTTAGTATTTGAGTACAGTGGAGCCTCGTTAAACCGGACGCTTTCGTTGCTAAGCAAATCGTCCGGATAAATGAAGCATCCGGATAACTGAAGCACATCTCTAATGGTGACCAATATAATTGGAAAATTCTGTTCCCAGGAAATCTGCCTGAATGATGAAGCATCC
>JACSZP010000643.1:0-10306 GCA_016161895.1 Pinna nobilis
TAATTTATTGGATGAATTTGTCTATCAAGAGAATTTTGAAGAAAAACTTTATATTATTAAAAAGATACTTAGTAATTGGTCACTAAGATGTCTTACTTACATAGGAAAAAATTACAGTTATCAAAACATTAGCATTACCAGTTTTGGTTCAAATTCTTACTGTTTTACCCGAACCTCCACTAGTCATGATGAATGAAATTAAGAAAATATTTTTCAAATTTTTGTGGAGTGATAAGATAGATAAAATTAAATGAGGGATAATTTATAAATCCATGGAAAATGGAGGACTTGGAATGCCTCACGTGATATCATTTAGTCATGCTTTAAAAATGTGTTGGATAAGAAAAATCTTAGACCCCCTGTATTGTTCACCCTGGAAAACATTATTTATTGACCAAATAGAGCAATATGGTGGAGACAAAATATTTAGTTTGAAGAAAGAGGGGCTATATAAGTTGTCAGGCTCAATGAATATCTTCTGGAGTGAAATTTTAAAATTTGGGGTGATATAAATTCAGAAATACTTCCCACAACCCCCTGCGACTTTTTCAATCAACCAATCTGGTACAATAACAATATTAAGGTAGGGAATAAAATGGTCTTTTATAAACATTGGTGCTCAAAGGGAATTTTTTTTATAAGAGATATTTTGAATGATCAAAATAATTGTTTGTCCTTTAACGAATTTTGTAATAAGTATGATTTAGGAAATGTCAAGTATATTCAATATTATGGAATTATCAATGCCAACCCACAAAGATGGAAACCATCGTTAAATGAAATTCATGATTTTATTCAAATTAAAATAAGTAAATGTATTCTATACCTCAAATCCCATAAAAAGTTAATAAATATTTTAATGGAATTTTTATGAAAAAGGCATCTAATGTTCAAATTCCTAGTGCTATGAAGTGGGCACAGGACATCCATGTTGACATTAACCCCGACCATTGGAAAACTTTATATTCCTTACAGAAATCAATTACAGACGATTCAAAACTCATCAATTTTCAATTCAAATTACTCCATCGTATTATTTATACCAACACTAGGCTGATGAAATGTGGTTTAAAAGGAACAGAACTCTGTAAATTTTGTAAAAATGACAGAGAAACAATTTTGCATCTTTTCTCAGATTGTATTCACGTCCAGTCCTTTTGGACCACAATTCGTCATTTCCTGGAAATAAAATGTAGTATTACACTTGAACCAGAACCTTTTTTTCAATATTCTTGGAATTCAAGATTTGCAAAGTAATTTGTTTTACGAATTGAATTTTTGACTGCTAATTATTAGATACTTTATCTATATGTGTAATTTAAGAGAGACAACCCCTACAGTTGATGCCTTTTTTACCTTTATTCGATATTACAGGAAAAGAGGAATATGGAGTATAATCAGAGACGACAACAGCAGATTTTAAAATAAATGGTTATTCATTGAAAAAATGTATTTATGATTGCAGTATGTCCACATAAAATTCTCCATTTATAAGCTATTTTTTGTCTATACAGCTGCCTGATTATACCAAAAGGGGGACCTTACATCTTGACTGGGTTTCAATTTTTGCTACATAGCACTTTGCCACTTTATGAATTAACATTATTAGAAAAATAAATTTTATTGTTTAAATAGTTGAAATATAAGTAAAATACCCTCTACGCGATGGATCATGTAGCTGAATAGAGAAAAATTAATATAAGAAAATTGTCATACAGTGAATGCCATAAGCTACATAATATTCAATTGTATATTGTTTGTGATATTACTTGATGATATGTACTGATGCATGTGAAGAAAGTGATCAGATAAAATATGAAAAAAAAGTTTTATCATCCGAAACTCTTTATCAGCTTTCTTGTGGAAAAAATACCGTGTTAAGTCCTTGGATCTAGCGTCGGGGTTTTCGTATCAATGGTTAGAGAACATCCTTGACAATCGGTAGGAGGAAGTGGTCACAATAATGTTATCAAATTACGTTCAGTAGTGAAGATACCTGTACATGGATACTGAAAGGCAGTCGGACTACGGTGGATAAAAAAGTTTTATCATCCGAAACTCTTTATCAGCTTTCTTGTGGACCTAGCGTCGGGGTTTTCGTATCAATGGTTAGAGGACATCCTTGACAATCAGTAGGAGGAAGTGGTCACAATAATGTTATCAAATTACGTTCAGTAGTGAAGATACATGTACATGGATACTGAAAGACAGTCGGACTACGGTGGATCTTCTGACTAGTGAGCCGTAACCATGTCTCGAGGATCTATTACAATAATCACAGAAATTTGAATCTGTTTCTTTTTTTTTTTACAGACAGAATTCGACATTTGAATTGAAAATTGGCTACCCAGAGAAACGGAGAATTGTACACCATGCACGCGAACGGCATGGATGAACAACGGCAAGGGCCTTTACAGATGTGCACAGTTGGTCTATTCTACCAAACTCCCTGTAAAGACGTGGTTTTAACTGGTCAGTATAATTCTGCTGACAAACTTTGCGTTTGTGATATGATACATGTCATACATCATAAGTACAAGTATATATAACATTAGTATATACAATGTATTTGTCAGCTAAAATTACAAAAAAAATTATTCAAAAACTAAATGAGATGCAAAAAATTATAACTTTATGTTTGTATAGCGGAATTGCAATTAAATGATTACAGTACTGTTTTCGATTCAAAAACTTCATCACAATAGGTTCTTCAACAAAAATTATAATAAAACCAGAATTGTAGTAAAATAATAAAAGTCATAATTAATATGTATAGTTAGGTCCATAGCTGTATGCAAAAAACTCTGGGCGATTTATGGTCTTTAACTCAAATCGTAGTCTCTTAGAACTCCATTTACACTCACAATTATATAAAACCATAATTTAAGTTTGCACTGGGTACTGCCTTTCAAATTGAAGCGTGTACTGGGTCCCAATGTGCTACACATTACTTCTAGAATTTCAAATTGCTCTGTGACCTTGACCTTTGGAAGAACATCGTTCTCTACATTAGTGAAATCATATAATGAAAATTATATTATTTCTGAGATATCTGGCTTTAAAAATTTGAATATGCTCTGTGGTTTTGACCTCTTAACCTGACGATCTTAAAACTTTCAAAATTGGTAGAAACCATCACTCTCTAAAATTATGGAATGTAACCATATATTGAAAATCTTCCTACGATGCTGAAACTCACCATTGTGATGGGTGTCCATGTGATACACGCTTCAAGTTCAAAGTCGGTACTCAATGTATATTAATGCAAGCAATATCGGGATTGTGTATCTTTCCATGAATTTGAATCAATTTAATCGTGTCGGCAGCAGACCTTTTTCTTTCGTGGTTCTGGTAATGCGTATAGGTCAAGAGATTCTGATACCTTGCATCTGACGTCACATTAATACATTTCCGATACTGTCCGAGAAGCACGTAATGCCCAGACGTCAAGTTTAATCCTTTCTCTCCGTAGAAATAATAAAATAGTCTTTCATTCTATGTTTTTGTAGTTAAGATGGAGAAGAGTGGAAGAAATTAACATTTATCTGTAGAAGATCACATTGCATGCAGACAGAAAAAGGTATTTATTTATTTATTTACGAATTGTTTAAAACGGGCAAACTGGCTTTGTAAAGCCATTGCCACTTGTCCCTGTTAGATAAAGACACGGATGACAAGTGTTCTATGAATATCTTTAGTGGTTCGTATTTTCGGCAGCTTTTATTAGCCATTTTATTTGCACATCCTGGCAGAGGTAACGAACATCACGTCCTAGACCGCTTAGCCTCAATCTAGGCACAAAACTAGGTGCACAGAAGATACGATTTTGAATTTTGAAAATGCAATAATGGAGCCAGATAACACCTAGCAAGTGAACAGTTGAGGTTGGAGGTCCTACACTGAGCCGACTGAGCTTAATGTGTCCACCAGGAAGGGAATAAACAAATGTCCGTTTGTGTACATAATGTATATGTACATTGGCATAGAATTAAGACAAAACTTAAAGGGAATGTCCGGGAAAAAACTATATATACAACTTTTGTTATTGTTTTTGTACATTATATATAAATTTCTCACTAATCAATCCTTTCTCCTGATCAGCAATACGGATAAATAAGCCATTAAGTTGCAGAAAATCACACTCAAGGGCGCTGCCATATTGCTTCTCCCAAGCTATAAAATTACCACAATGCCTCACATTAATTACGAATTAGGGCCACTTTGTTTATTTATCTGAGCTAGCCTAGCTAGCAAGGGAAATCAAATAGCTGCTGACACAGATATGTCGTCCTCTGAATCTGACTGTGAAGTTAATTCAATGCATGTTTATGCTATCAGTACGAAACTGAGCATACAGATGGAGAATTAGAACAACCATTTTGTAGATGCTAATGAAAAAGAAGAGTTTATTAACAAGAGAACACAAGACTTGTCGTGGTGTGTGTACCAACTGTGTAATTCTACCAACTGAAAGAGAATGTACATGTTGTAAGGAGCTTCACTACTATGCAGAAAATCATTTGAATGAGGAAATTACCTGCATGATCAACTATCATGACTTTGAAGTAGTGCAAGATCTTGCATAACACTGCGGCATGGTGGATAAAGTAAACACAAATGAATACAGATGCTGATATTATCTTCCGCTGCAGTGCCACTATAATCAAGGTACCTTAGTACGTCACACAGGAGGGGAAACCCGCCATGTTTATTCTAGATTATCTCGATAATGATGCATCTGCTCATCCTAGGGGTGGGTGTACATTTACTAATATCTCATATGCAAGAACATATCAAAAATATTTTTACCCGTTCATCCCCTTTAATCTCACAGACAAAAAATAGTTTTGGAAAAGGTGATTTGGCATTGAAGTAATGTTAGATACAAGGTAAAATTCACACAACAGATGCATTGAGGCAGTAATCAGACCGCCATCTTGTTTCCGAAAGGAAGAAACAGACTTCAGGAAAAGTAGCCTGCAACCTTTGAAGAAAATGCCTCGGACAATTTCACAAGCATAAATAAATACAAATATTTGGTGTTTCGTTACCAATGGATAGTTTTCTATATTTTCAGCTGCTTTAAATACTCTTATGGTACCGACGCAACGTACACAAGAATTCCAAATTACTGTAAAAGTGAAAGTGAGGTTTGAATCGGTTCTGCATGACTGTTTATAAAAGAAACCCATTGACATTTGCCAGCGCTTTAGCTGTAATAATGGCGTCGTCGCTGACGTCATTAAATTCACTTAGCAGTAACACGCCTTCACAACAAACTCCTGACGGAACACCCCAGTTTCTTCATCTTGACCACAAATTATGTTGCCTTCTTTGCAAAGATGTTGTTCGAAATGCCGTACAGACCATGTGCGGCCATCGGATGTGTCTGTCATGCGTCGAAGTTTATTTAGGATCCAAGAATGGGAAACCTTTAAGATGCCCTGCCGGAGAGGACACATGCTGTGAACTGAAAATAGAAGAGGTATCAATATCTGAACATTTATATTCTTTTGATATTTCTTTTATTTTTGTTGATATTGTTGATGGAACATTTGTGCAATTGCAGTGAAACAAATATTCCTTCAGGGTCTTCTTTGTATTGCGGACAGACTCCCTTGAGTTTCGCCATTTTGGACTCGATAACTCATATGTTCGCGAATATATTTGTTAGTAAGGCCACATAAATCAATGTACTCTGTAGCGGTCTGGTGCACTGAAGCGTTGTCCCAAGTGAGGTCTAATTAGCACAAAATAGTGATAAACTCAATTCTGATGATTATGTCTCGAGAGAGTTTTCCCTAGATTGGTTGGTTTTCAGACGCGATCCACTCTACTGCAGTTTGTTCAAATACATAAATAATTTTAATTTTCAAGCAGGTATGCATGGTGGCTGCTATGGCCCAGTTGTTAGCGTGTTCGACTTCTGATCAAGAGGTGAGGGGTTCGAGCCTAATCCACGTCGCGGTTGTCTGTCTCTGTCTTTCGGACAAGACAGTAAATACCGAGGTCCGTGTCAAAGTAGATGTTGGCACGTTAAAGAATCTTCTCTGACCTACGACCAAAAGTGCCATGCAAAGGCAAAATCTGTCGCTCTTCACTGTCACATTATAACGTCCTCATATAGGTGAAAGATTCTTGGGTGGGGCGTTAATCAAAACCCAACCAACAAAGCAAGTATGCATGCGTATTTCTGGGCCGGGCACCATAAAACTGAAGAATTTACTTAAGTCTGAGAATCCAGTCTCTCAGCCAATCTGAATTCAGGATGAGCTCAATTTGAGAAGCTTTTCAGACTTAAGTAAATTCAAAAGTTTTATGGTGCCCAGCCGTGGTTCTCGATCATGAATTGATATAGAGGTTTTCAGGGTTAGTTTAAATGTAATGCTGGTTGACCATTTCGATATTAGTTGCCAAAGGTCTGTACCGTGCATTCCTCACTGAATGAATTTGAGTTTAAATGGCCTATGGAGTCATGGCGATTGTGACCGGTCAGCCCAGTACATTCATGGCTCCTGATCATTGTCTTTTTTATTTTCAATTTTCAGTTTTTGTCCAACTTATACTCATTGGTATTGTATTTTGCTTATGGGTATTAATAACTTAGTATCTAAGATTTTTGTACTTGTTTGAGATAGGTTTACAGTTTGTTGTATTGTTGTATTATAGAAATGTACACAGCATAGGGCTGCTGTACCACAATAATACCATTCTTTGTATGCATATGTTAAATATGTACTTTTTTTTTTTATAGATTTAAGGCTATTCATTTGATTTTTGAAACATAATCTAGATTTGAAGGATATTAAGAGTTGTTTAAAATTGCATGATATAAATGTTGCGTAGTCAGTTCATGGAACGATTTACTTTATTTGACAAAGTATAGTGTGACTTTGTTGTTGTAGTCGAAATTGTGTGACCCGATGGGGGCCGTTGTTTATCTTTCCGGAGCACCTGAACTCGTCCCGATTTTTAGTGGGGTTTGTGTTACTCTAGTTATAAGTGTATATATGTATTTCTGTGTGTAGTGTTGTCTCCTTTTTGTTTTTACCACGGCATTGTCTGTCGTTCACTTATGGGATTTGGAATGCCCCCTTGGTATATTCTTCTCCACCCGTTTTAGTAATAAAACTCAATTGACATCACGGCATTATACTTAAAATCGATATCTAGACTATAGTAAAAGACAACTCAAATCATGTAGAGATTCGCAAAGATAAATACATGTACTTCTCAAAACAATTTAATAGTAAGATAATGGTAGATCATGCGCATTGCAAATGAGAAAGAGTTTCTTCTAAACATTTCAGAGGCGACGAATATTCATATACAAGACATGGAAACTAATTGCGATAAGCAAACCTTCATTATACTATATCTGTAAAGATTGTGGAAACTCAAGGAAAGCAAGTACTGCACCTCTCACATAAAACAAGAAATAAATGCGGATAGAGGATTTACACGATGAACAAAGTCGAATGCGTTTTTCATAGAGTTTATTGTCCTACATGCCTAGTATTCTTTTAGAACTATTAAAGATAACATTTCTATCGTCAGTTGAGATTTTGCAATTACAGGACAGTACGTGATGATTGTAAACAGCGCTATAATAGTAAAGTACAACCATGTCTGGTATATAGGTTAAATTATACACAGTGTAAATACCAGGGTCTGACAGAGGCTGACTGCCACAAGAAACCTAGATATACGTTCATGTTGATAGAAACCCAGATCAACCACTTATTAAGTGACTATAGTAGTCTATTATATTATTGACTCTAACATTGTTTTGAGGAAGACATTTACATACGGAATTTGGTTACAAACTGAAGCTACTGATTTTCTTATATCGGATAAGTATACTCTTTGCAATTATCATACAAAGTTTCCAATTTTGTTTTAGATATACCGGGACTCGAGTGCTAGGAGAGAAGTTCGCTTGCTGCTTGTATATTGTACTTTCCGAAATGAGAGCAATGGATGCCAGGAAACTATGCCGTGGAAAGACTTACAGGTCGGTATCAGCGTTCAAAGATTATTGGTTTTCTAAATATATTATTGGTTTTCTAAAAAATATTCCGTAGATCTTTATATTATCTTTCTTGTGTTAAAACCCGAAATATACATAAAAAGTTTATTGCGTCTGATCCTCATGTTCTCCAATTTTAATTGTTTAGATATATTTTGGTCATTACTTATTTGTGTTAAAAATAAGGAAATCTTATGAAAACAGGGTAATACAAAATCAGTCTTACCAAAAGTCTATCGGTCCATACTCTTAATGAGTGGCAATAAAAACGATATAGAGCAACTCCGTTAAAGTAACCTTCAATTGATAGTTCAAGATAGTTTCAAAACAATGAGATTAGGTCTGTCCTATTTACGGTTCAACACGTGACAATGACGCCAAATACGTGGTAAAAACAAATCAGAAATTTTCATTTTCTACTGATGATTCATTCATTGGTGTTTTAAATAAGCAAATCTATTGGTTATTTACAACCTCTGAAAAAGACAGTGACATGAGAATCTGACGTCAGCGGAAGTACATTAGTTTCGTTCACTGAAACCGGAAGCTTGTATGGATAACGTAATTATTAGGTTGATGTATCATTATTTCCTTAAGCAGTAGGTGTTTTATGATACTGATTGGTCTGAAGATCTATTGCATTGGTTTTACAATGCGGTTCTTGTTCATTCTATAGCGTTTAACTTAAAATTAACTCTTATACGACTCGTCACATAAAATTAAAATGATGAGATATTGGTCTTCAAAAAAGAACTTGTAACCAATTCATATTTTTCTAAATTTGGTTGATTGTTGTTTGTAATACATATCTTATTCATAGAAAATAAGCAATAAGTGTTCAGTAAATAAGGATTCTATTCACGTCGTATAAGCGTGATGTAAATGACGTAATATGTAAACAATGTGAGCAAGTAACGTCACGTACGGTACGAAACAAAGGCGTTAATAAAATCCGTAATGCTAAATTTTACATTTGTTTTGTTTCCAAAAAAAAGAAGATATAACTAATGACACCATTTAAGAAATTGAATTCATTGATTACGAATCCAAGAGTTTGTGATTTGAGAAGATGTGGAAAATAGCGTGATTACTTCCGTTGTTTGTATATATGGAATCGATTGCGCCAAGTGTTTGCATGTCAAGGAATCACATGTAAGGCAGGTCCCACGGAGATCACATAACTTGGTTAGGAAATCGGCAAAACAAATCGTTAGACGTCTTGCTGATGTAAGTCACGGGATGTCAGAGTAACTGTTTTTGTTTTAACGCCACCTAGATAGTCTTGCAATCGTATGGTGACGGGCGGTCAGGTTTTAGAAAGGACCACCAGCCCTCCACAAGTAAACTGGCAAACGTTCTTACATAGGTGACTTAGGTTTCAGAGAGGCTCGAACCTCTTTCAAGGATTAAAGGGATATATATTTCAGACGCGAGGATGGTGGTGGTGGGGCGTCGTTGTTATTGACCATTTTCCTACTCTCATCAGCACCAGCTGCTGTCAGCATGCCGAACTGGAAATTCTAAATTTTACCTAAGGTATCAGGTATTTCGAGGTTTTAATATATTTTTTAGAAACATGAAGAAATATGTGTTTATCGGAAAATTAAATGTCCAAATCGAGCATCAGGCTGTGGGGAAGAGTTTGCTTTCAAAGATTTAAGTCATCACGAAAACAGCTGCTTCTTCAGACCAATCAAGTGTAGATTCTGCGATGCAGTCATGAAAGCCAGTGAACAAGAGGTAAGCATATATTTGTATGCATTATTTATAAACTCGAGCCCATTCCATCTTTTCATTAGTAGCGAAAAGTTAACACCTGAAAAGTTCGATTTCCAAATGTGGTCTTCTCTGTAAAATGCTACATATCTAATTAAACCTGAATAATGTGACGTTTCATTAGATCTTCGTAAGGCACAACTTAAAAAGAGCATATTGAAGATGACATTTCAGTTAGATTTTGAAGGCAAAAGGGGCATATGTGAAAAGATCTTCAAAATATGTAAAAAGATCGCAAATTATCATTTTTAATTTCGTCTACTATTATGTTCTACCAAATATCATAAAGAAAACTTTTGTGTTGACAGAATCACGAGAAAACTACCTGCCGACGTGTTATTATTCCATGCTTATACAAATGTAGAGTACCACCTACAGTGAGGGAAGAGGTATTGTTATACATTTAACTCTCAGGGAAAGTCAACAGAAAAAGTCGATATGGAAAACCTCGATAATCAAGAGAGAGAGAGAGAGAGAGAGAGAGAGAGAGAGAGAGAGAGA
>JACSZP010000644.1:0-18677 GCA_016161895.1 Pinna nobilis
GCTGCGGGAATCGAACCCCTGACCCCTCGGCTCGAAGTCAAACATGCTAACCACTCAGCCACGGAGGCCCCACAAAAAAGGCAGTCAGGCATAGACCATAGCTTAATGAGAAATTGCAGATGACAATAAGAGTTGTTTGACTGGCCAATGAGCATTGAGGGTTCTTAAATGTGCCAGCATCTACTGTGACACAGGACTTCATTCAAAAGACAGGGAAAGCCAACCACAGTCCTGTGTGGATTCAAACTCATGACCTCACAATCAGAAGACAAACATGCTAAATACTGAGTCACAGTGGCTGGACAGACACACAGACAACAAATACAGTCAACTCCACATATAACAAGGTTGAAGGGAGGAAGATATTAGCCTCAAAATAGCCGATCTTTGTTATTCGCACTCACAAAGAAATGCATGGGAAGTGCACGGGGAATAGAAATCTCCTCGTAACACACGGTACCTCGTTACTTGCGATCTCATTATATGTGGAGTTGACTGTATATGTCTTTTGAATCTTTTGTAATGGGGCATTCAAAAATTGTGCAAAACATCAGGAAGAATAATCAAACGGAATATATACATGTAAAAGTGTCCTCTATTGCCATAAACCAATGTGCAAAAGTGTTGATAAATATCTAAAGCCTCGAAAAGATCAGTGAACGATACGATACATGGAAAAAGAATAAATATTGTGTGAAAGTCGTGTGCAGATCATGCATAGAAACTGATCTTACTACGCTGTCTATTTACTGCTCGCATTTTTCTTCGCAATATTCTATTTTTCATTTCAAGTTTTTCCTTATGGGCCTCGTATGCTGGAAATGTTTTAAACATGCACAATACATTTACAGACAGAAAACCTTATTTTCTATATCTATCACAAAGAGAATAAAATGTCTTGGAGCTATTTCACCACAGAAATCACAGCAAATTAAAATATCAAAAAGAGAAGTTTATTTTAGTCACTCTTTGATTTACAATAGCAATAACATTTAAGTAAGATAAGATCTTATTTACATGCCTAGTCTTTCACTTGATGGATATCATTAACCCACCTGAAGAATTGATTCTCTTATGGGAAATTGGCTTTGATAGATTATAGTTATCCAGGGAAACAGCATCACATGCATCATACCATGAGAAGTGTTAATGTGCAGAAGAAGTCAGTCATGCTGGCTATACCTCAATCTAATTAAAATTGTATCTCTCCCTACACAAAATCTAATGAAACCCCAATGATAGATTAAATCCCATGAACTTGTTCTGCCATTGTGCTGTCTATCATATAACCACATCGACAACTGTACCTCTAATTTCTGAAGTTAAAATCTGATTGGTTATTAACAGAGGTCATGGGATTTGCCCTCTCTGTGGGGTTTCCTTAGATCTACATGTAAGGCACACTAAAGACCATATTTAGTCAGATCGACTTTACCCATGACTACGTACGCCATGGGCTTAATGAAATGGAGGCGCTGATCTTACAGCTCTATTTAATCATTCCAAAGTTTCCCATGCAAATGGAAGTAATCTACACAAAATACTGCATAAAAGTCATCATTGGTTTCAGCTAGTTGGTTGTGATAAAGATATAATAGATACAGTAAAACCTGTCTTTTACAAATCACGAAAGAAATGACCCGAGATGACCAGAGATGATGGTCCGAGATGACCATAACAAATGATCCTAGTAGACCTGACATGGTCTGAGCTGACAATGAGCAAAGTTTACCATGGTCCAAGTTGACCATAATTCTCTCAAGGGATCACCCAATATCCATGAAAATGTGGTCAATCGAGACAAGTGATTGGTCTCCACACATATTTTATTTCTAGGATTATTCATTACTCCATCAGTGGTCTGCCAAGACAGGTACTACTGTCTCTAAATAAGTCATCCTGAGTTATATATCTTTATACTGACCTCGCTTTATTATATTCCCCATTGTGGAATCCATCTGTCTGCGGAGGTCATACTTGTTGACCTTGGAGTCTAAGGTCAAGTCGATATTAGATAGGGAATCTGGACTGTCGCGTGGGGATCTGTAGATGTCAGATGGAGCAAATGACAATTCTGAGTCAGTCTCAGAATCCTGAAATTGAACAAAAACAAATTGTACACACAAATTTAGTAAAAAAAAAACATTAATAATTAGTCTGGAACATTGTATAAAATTTGAATGGAATTTTGAAATAAGTTTTTGAAAAATTTCTGTTTTATAAGAAATGTATAAAGAAAACCTTTTAATTTGTATTCATTTTTGTATGTCATTGTATAAGGAAATGTTATCAAACCAACTTTATCAAACAGTCTGCCAAAGATTGGTGCAAGCAATTGCTGATTAATATGTGATCTTGTGTAGGATGTTCGGATAATTCAGCCTTACCATCCCCATCTATGGTTAAAACATAAGGTATCAAACAAATCTTAAATCTCTTTTTTCAGATAAGACCAATTTAAACACAAGTTGATGTCTAAGATAACATGACACATCATCTAACTGAGCTGTACACCATAAAACTTCAGAATTTACTTAAGTCTGAGAATTCTCAAAACTCCTGCTGCTCTGCCGATCAGAATTCAGGATTAGCATGAGTTTACTACATTCTCAGACTTAATTAAAGTCTTTGATTTTATTGCGCCAGCCCCTGGATAACGAAAATATACCTCATCATCCTCTTCTTCTGTATCTTCAAAATCAACCTTGCCCTCCAAGAAATCTTTGGAGAATTCAATATCATATGGTACCTGTGTATGAATTATAGAACATATATAGGCAGGTAAATGACATACAGAACCTGTGTAATAACAAAAATACAAATGCTGCCATGGGTACCATATAAAATTAAAAAGATCGTCAAACTATGAACAAAAAATTGTGACCTGTTTAAAATGGAATCATTCTGAACTTACTTCTATTCTAAATGAAGTTCCTGTAATGCATATCTAATTTTCATCAAAATTAAGTGAAGCTTAAAAAATAGCATATACTGACTTAAATAGTAATAAAAGTTATTCATTTTGTCAAAAAATATCAAAAAGATAGAAAAAATTAAAATTGAATGCATTGTAATTGAAAATCTGTGGTATTCTCATAATGTTTAATGTTACAGAACAGGGAAGAATAGCCATTTAGTTAGACCCAACCTACAGACTACCTTACTGAGGACACAACCTTGCACATAATACTTTCATATTTCAGGCTGCATAAACCTCTGAGTCAGTAAAGAAAATACCTCACTAATAAGAATGGTTGTAATAACAAGGTTCCAGTTTAAATACATTACAAAGATCAGAATCAGAACCTTTTGTCTGGGTGGTCAAATTATTACTGAGTGGTGCCAATCTGTCATCAGATTCTGGACTTACAAGATAGTTCTCTAGTGTGACTGGTTCTGGCAAAAACACTCCTCCCTCATATAATACTGACGGGTCCTCAAATATGGCTGATTCTGTAACAAAGAAAAATCATAGGATTTCTATCCATTTCTGAAAAAAGTGTAAAGAAACTGTCATTTTGAATGGCAGACATCCCTGCATGATTCAAAATGATTCCAGGATTAAGCCTTGTCTACATCCACAATCCAGGATTCCCAGGAGTCCTAACAGATATTTCTTCTCTTAGTACTGAAGTGCAACTTTTTTGTTCCCATCATGGACATATGGACATAATGGTTGACTGTTGCAATTCACACAATAAATATCTGGCATTAAAAGACATTTTAAATTACCTAACATTATAAAATATCCATGCCTATGTATGTATTGCTTTTCAAGATATCTTGCAAAGGAGAAATAAAGTTTTAGACATTAAACTTTAAATTATGTCATGTGCTTTTGAACATTTAAAATTAAACAAAATGCATGTTTTTCAGAATAGAAATATTTTATTGCAAGTCATACATAGAAAGTTTGATACACTGCAAATGGATTAGGCACATGTTATCAATCTTAGCTAAATTGCCTTCTCCTCTGCATAAAAAAACCATATGAAAGAGTTATTAAAGAATGACTCTAGTCAAACCTTTACAAAGATATAAATTCTTTTCAAAACTAAAAACAGAAGGGGAGAATTTTACCTTTGTCCATATCATCTTCAATCTCTGGAACAGTTAGGTGTGGACAGACTGAAAACAGAAATTTTATCAAGATATTTTTTCTTTATAAAAAATTAACAATAAATCTGAATTATATTGTGTGTGTTCAGTTTACAATTGACCAGAATGAATGGCAAGTCACGGGCTATGTACCAGTAAAACCTGACAAAGACATTAAGTTCTATAGGTTTTTTCCTATGTTGTTGTTTGGCATCCCACTTATGGATATTTTTTTTTTATAGATTTTTATTTTTTCTTATAGTTGTTTCTTTAAGAAGATACCACAATATATTGGTAAAGGGCTACAAATTTGGCCTGTGCTTGGCACTTTTGGCTAGTAAGCAGTGAGGATTCATTTATCTGAAGAACAAGAAAAGCTAGTCACCTCCAATAGATTCAAACCCATGACCTCATGATCTGAAGGTGGACATACTAACCATGGAGCCAAGCGTTAAGCTGTACAGTAGAGTTGGTCTATAACGAATCGGCTTAAAGCAAATTCAGTGCTATAATGAAGAGGAATAAAATCCCCAAAAAGAATTACTATGTATCTATTTATGTAGTTTTCAATGCTTAAAACGAAGGATACCTATAACAAAGTTAAAAGTCAATCCCCTTTGACTTCGTTATAGACCAACTCCACTGTACTTTAAAAAGCTGTTAAAAGCCTTTTAACCTCGATATACTGATTTCAAAGTTGAATTTTAAAGTTTTACAAAAGAAAAAGAAGAAAGAATACCTTTTGAGTGATCAATGAAAAAGACATGGTTTTTGTATCCAATGATAAGGTCAGCCTTCTCATTCAGAAAGCAAGCTGAACTCAGTGACCTCTCTTGTACAGCTTTCATCAAGTCGTCATCTTTTTGGCCATCCTCAGGTTCTTTCTCAGACTTTTTCTTTGGTTTGTCCAATAAGATATTCTCATCAATCTGTTGTTTGTCCATAAAAATCTCAGTCAGCAATAACTGGTTTTCATCCCAAATTCTGATCACACCATTTAAGCTGAAACAGAGAAAGAGAAAAAACAGAATTAAGAAAAAATGCATACTATGTGAACACAATTGTTCAAATTAGGACATACTTTTATGAGACATTTAATCCTCTTAAGGCCAATCAAAAAAGGTGTTAGCAGAGCAAGTTCAAGACTAGTCTTTGCTTTAGTTGGACATTTCACCCTCTTCAGGCCAATCAAAAAGTCTTTATCTTTAAAACATTTGTGCATAAAATAACCACACAATCTTGTTGAATAGAACATAATAGGAGATGATTGGTCTTCTGAAAATTGGTGGTAAAGACATGGAGTTAGACAAATTCCAGAAAATCTGATTTGTCTTATGGAAATCAATTATAGTCTAAATTCCAACAAAAATCCCCAAAATTGACATATCTGTATAGTGTTTAGCGGATTAGTACACACATACCTGCAGGAACAGAATATCTTCATGGTCACAGAAGCATCTACAGCCACTACTTCTGCCATATGTTCAGGTCGTCTAGGTTTGACTATCTCCTTCCTACTAGGTTCAGCTAAAAGAAAAAGTGGTTTATAAATACATGTACATAAAGAAATAGGATAATTTAGCGTGTTACGGTGAATTTTTCTTTTCTTTTTTTTAATCAAGAACAGGTGATATTTGTGCTGAGAGAGAGAGAGAGATAGAGAGAGATAGAGAGAGAGAGAGAGAGAGAGTCATCTTCATTACATACCTTTAGCTTTGAACAATCCCCAGTCCTCTGCTGGTTCCAGTAGGGTGAAGTTGATACATCCACTTTTGTGGCCAGTTAGAAATGTAGAGTCCTGTTGATTAGATATTTGAGTAAATTTTCAATATGGTAGTGTATTTCTAGACCACCGACCTAAGTAGCAGCACAGTTTCAAAACTAGGAATTAAAAACTCTGAACTTTTCCTGGATCCACCTAGTACTATATCTAATTATGTCAGGAAGTTATCCAGTGTTTCATCCATTTTATATACTGTAAATCCAGAAAATTTCATGGAACTTTATTTAAGCGAATCAAAGGTCATGTAATTATTCGCGATACTATATTTTCCCGTGTGTGAATTTAAGTTAGAAGTTTGTGTTGTTTGATGCATGTTAATATCAGGTTAGTATATTTAGCAAGGATTTTATTTTCGTGAGTTAGTGCTCTCGTGTAATTACGCCAAAATAAAATTCTCACGAATATTACTGGATTTATAGTAATTGATCAAACCTAATTATTCAATGAAAATCTGTTATTCCAGAGACGGAAGAAGGAAGTGAGTATCACTCTTCAAAATCTATATTTGCTACACAGTGTGTAAGTAATCTTATACATACCAGTCTTGTATAGGATGTAATGTCCAGATCACAGTAGAGCTTACACAGTGTGTAATGTCCAGATCACAGTAGAGCTTACACAGTGTGTAAGTAATCTTATACATACCAGTCTTGTATAGGATGTAATGTCCAGGTCACAGTAGAGCTTACACAGTGTGTAAGTAACCGTATACATGTCCAGATCACAGTAGAGCCTACACAGTGTGTAGGTAATCTTATACATACCAGTCTTGTATAGGATGTAATGTCCAGGTCACAGTAGAGCTTACACAGTGTGTAAGTAATCTTAGACATACCAGTCTTGTATAGGAGGTAATGTCCAGATCACAGTAGAGCTTACACAGTGTGTAATGTCCAGATCACAGTAGAGCCTACACAGTGTGTAGGTAATCTTATACATACCAGTCTTGTATAGGATGTAATGTCCAGGTCACAGTAGAGCTTACACAGTGTGTAAGTAATCTTATACATACCAGTCTTGTATAGGAGGTTATGTCCAGATCACAGTCGAGCTTACACAGTGTGTAAGTAATCTTAGACATACCAGTCTTGTATAGGAGGTAATGTCCAGATCACAGTCGAGCTTACACAGTGTGTAAGTAATCTATACATACCAGTCTTGTACAGGATGTAATGTCCAGATCACAGTACAGCTTACACAGTGTGTAAGTAATGTTATACATACCAGTCTTGTATAGGATGTAATGTCCAGATCACAGTAGAGCCTACACAGTGTGTAAGTAATCTTATACATACCAGTCTTGTATAGGATGTAATGTCCAGGTCACAGCAGAGCTTACACAGTGTGTAAGTAATCTTATACATACATTGTACAAGTCTTGTATAAGATGTCATTTCCAGATCACAGTAGAGCTTACACAGTATGTAAGTAATCTTATACATACCAGTCTTGTTTAAGATGTAATGTCCAGGTCACAGTAGAGCTTACACAGTGTGTAAGTAATCTTATAAATACCAGTCTTGTATAGGATGTAATGTCTAGATCACAGTAGAGCTTACACAGTGTGTAATGTCCAGATCACAGTAGAGCTTACACAGTGTGTAAGTAATCTTATACATACCAGTCTTGTATAGGATGTAATGTCCAGATCACAGTAGAGCTTACACAGTGTGTAAGTAATCTTATACATACCTGTCTTGTATAGGAGGTAATGTCCAGATCACAGCAGAGCTTACACAGTGTGTAAGTAATCTTATACATACCAGTCTTGTATAGGAGGTAATGTCCCGATCACAGTAGAGCTTACACAGTGTGTAAGTAATCTTATACATACCAGTCTTGTATAGGAGGTAATGTCCAGATCACAGTAGAGCTTACACAGTGTGTAAGTAATCTTATACATACCAGTCTTGTATAGGAGGTAATGTCCAGGTTACAGTAGAGCTTACACAGTGTGTAATGTCCAGATCACAATAGAGCCTACACAGTGTGTAAGTAATCTTATACATACCAGCCTTGTATAGGATGTAATGTCCAGATCACAGTAGAGCTTACACAGTGTGTAAGTAATCTTATACATACCAGTCTTGTATAGGATGTAATGTCCAGATCACAGTAGAGCTTACACAGTGTGTAATGTCCAGATCACAGTAGAGCTAACACAGTGTGTAAGTAATCTTATACATACCAGTCTTGTATAGGATGTAATGTCCAGATCACAGTAGAGCTTACACAGTGTGTAATGTCCAGATCACAGTAGAGCTAACACAGTGTGTAAGTAATCTTATACATACCTGTCTTGTATAGGAGGTATTGTCCAGATCACAGTAGAGCTAACACAGTGTGTAAGTAATCTTATACATACCAGTCTTGTATAGGATGTAATGTCCAGATCACAGTAGAGCTCATGCATCAGAGCCAGCTGGGGTAAGCTCCAGATCTGGATCATTGCCAGCTCCTTAAGGTGACACAGTGTAATCAGAGCACTGTGACCTTCATCATGCTTGATCTCCTTAATCTGAAAATGAAAAGGTCACATTTGTATTGTATATATCTGGAAATAGATGTTGTTTATCAACTGGTTAGATTTTAACCAACGTTAAAAAGAAACACTCATTGAATTTTGGAAATTAAGCTAAGTTCTGGGGCTCGGTTACCATTTTTAAAAGAGGGTCATTTATATCTAAACCTCAGTTAAACCCAATCAAACAACTAGCTGTCAGAAGCTATATATATTCATATTATAAATACTCATTTCATTAAATATCATTCTCAGAGAACTAGTTTGTATTCGAGGTGAAGGATAGAAGTATTGAGATTAAGCCTAGTTGTTCATTGCATTCATTGCACATTTTAAGGAAAGGGTATTTAGAATAGCAGCCTAATCCTAAAATACAGAAATGTCAACCCTGAATGAGATAAACATGTACAATATTTCAAATAAGAACTTCAGAGAAATTAGCTTGTGTTGAACAAACATCAACAAAAAGTAATTGTTGAGTGACCTCACCTACACATTTTTTGTTCATGTCATTGCCGTCGTCAGCGATTGAAGGGGAAAACTACAGAGGTACTCCAAATACAAATACAAAGTGATACACATTGCGGTCAAAAGGATTCCTAGAAGAGTTCAAAGTGTGGTGCGATAAAGGGTGTGTGATAAAGGGCATGTGCTCGCCCCAGTATCAAGGGTTAAAAAACAAAACCTATATTCTTTAGTATGGTATGGTATTGTTGTTTAACGTCCCACTCAAGAATATTTCATTCATATGGAGACGTCACCGTGTGCCAGTGAAGGGCTACAAATTTTGCCTTTGTTTGGCACTGCTGGCCGTAGAGCAGGGAGGGTTCTTTAACATGCCAACACCTACTGTGACACGGGGCCCCGGTTTTTACTGTCTCATCCCAATAAATGTATCTATCTAAGGACTGATCCATGGATCCGCATAAACATGCATCATGGTGTTACCAATGAAAGATCTGAAGTGCAAGACAGAAAGAAAGGTTGTAGAGGAGATAGGAAAATAAAAGTCAAACATACAGCATCCTTGGAGGCTTTGAATTCCATGTACTTTTTGCCTTTCACAACAGGGTCCATGAACAGAATTCTGCCATCCTATAAAACAAAAACTTAACTTGTGAAATGTCCTCCCTAGAATATGTTACTTATTTGATAAATTTACATATATGATAAATTTAATTGAAATAACATGTGTTTGTGAACATGAATGCCCCCATATGCTTCCATATGACAGCAAAGTAATACAAGGTTGAAGTTTCTATAAAGAGAGGCAAACTCCAAGGTCAAGGTCACTTTGTCAACATTTCTTAGCAAAAGAAAAGTCTTGTTGCAAGGAATAAACACGTGATATATGAAAGGCCGATCCCATACCATCCAATGTGCTAAGAAAGCTATATTTCCTATAGCTCAGCAGTTTTGGCTAATATTTGACACTTTGTACAGACTTACATAGACTGCCAAACAGACTCAGTATTTGCATTAAGCATTCACTATACCATTATGAACATTATGAACAATAATTGACTGAGATTTTACTTCAGGTCTGAAACAATCGAAGTACTGACAGTACCTCAAGGCCCATCAGTAGATAAGTGTGTCGTATTGGACAGCAGAATCCTTCCTCTGTCCACATGGCTGCCACAGAATTAAGGACACATAAGGAGTAACAATCTGCATCCACTTCATTTCCTAATCCATTCTCTGAGGCCCTATGTGATGGTCCACCTTGGAATGAGGAAGTCCTAGAAATCAATTTAAAACAAGATTACATTTAAATCTGTCTTAAAAGACCAGATGTGGGAGAGCACATTTATTGAGATCACTTATAAGAAAACACATTTATAATCACATAAATAGAACATGTCATTAGAAGCCACCTGTCTTGAGGTACCACATTTCCATGGCAGTGGAGGTGGTCTCTCAAACAGGTAACACACCTGACACAATTAATCTCTGATCTTTTTTCTTTGTCAAACTTTCTATAATCTATATACCCTAGTTGAGTACATCTAGCACCTCTAAAAGTCAAATTATAGTATAAGTTATATTTTTATGTTTACATTGCCTTTTCCAAAAATAACTCAAAGATAAAAGATTAAAATTCTGGATACATGCAAGTGCTGATGTAAAAAGAAATTCAGAACAGGAAGGAATAGAAAACAAAACTTACGTGCCAGTGGTTGGATTATTTTTATCACCACTTTTTGTCTTACTAAGGTATGGGAGCTGAAGGTCATGTACTTGCCACACTGCAACCCTACAACTGGGGTCAGTCCTGTAAAAGGTTTATGGTGTATAGATAAAATATCTCTAGTTAGGAATAAATGAAACAGGTCTTTAGATAATGTAACAAAGTGAACATATATGATAACTGAAATTCTGTGTCAATCCTTTTAAGCAGCACTGCAGTTTTATAATTTCCTTTGTACATGTGTTGTGGTAAAATTGCAAATCAAGGTGAGAAATGCAAATTCTGTGTATCTTCATGGTCATACCAGTGATTCTGTACATATCTTCAGATACAGTACAGTTGGTCTATAATGAATCGGTTTAAAGCAAATTCAGTGCTGTAACAAAGGAGAACAAAATCCCCAAAGAAAATTAAGATTTATATATGTAGTAAATTCTGATGTTTAAAACCAATGATGTTTATAACGAAGTCAAAAGTCATACCCCTTTGACTTCATTATAGACTAACTGTACCGTACATAAAGGCCAAAGAAATTTTCATGTATGAAATGTTCCATAATAGGAAGAGAATAAAAGCAGAAAAATCAATTGTCTGACCATGATGTACTTACCTTGTTGTGTAGACCCATATTTCCTTTGGATCAATGAGCACAAATACCACATTGAATTCTCGACTGTAACAGGAACTGAGCACTTTCTGTAGTGGCGAGATGTTTGGCGGAGGTAGAACTGTTGTCAAGTTCTTCTGATTCTTTCTTGAGAACAGTCTCATACTACAACAAAAACAACTAATTCAACATGGTGAAATTGGCAAATTGTAATACCTGGATTAGTGACCACCCATGATTAATGATCTCCTGAGAATAGAAATTGCTATTTGCAGTTGCCAAATGTAATATATGGGTACAAATCAACCTTTAAACCTTATTATCTCCACTCCCCCCTGTAACAAATGGTCTAGTTTTCTCATTCAGGGAGCTTTATATACAGGGTTTCACTGTATAATATAACATAATGATAGATGCACACTACCCTAGATGATGATCTATTAAATATGATTTAACATGCAAAAACACTATTGAAAATCCCTTGCTACATACCAGAGCTATCCATGTTGACCAAAAATGACTCTTTGTGTTTAAGATGCAGCAAAGATGGTGTTTGTTTCATGAGATATTTAATCTGACCAATAGGATGAGATTCTAAAATTCGTATTTTATCAGAGAATCATCTTTTAACCCATCACTATGAATATTCAAACATTTGAAGGTTGCCATATCAGTTACATACCTACCATCATGAATATCATTTGTATATTTTCGTTCTTCGTGTAAATCTTGGTCATGTCTACCGTACCTACCTACTGTCCTCCCCTTCTGCTACTACCCTCGTTGTTTTATCTTCACAACTGGCAAGATATAAGTTATTGACACGTATCCTAGCAACACCATAGAAACTGTAAAACTGATTCAGCGACCACAGAGTGATATTCCTAACAGTGGCACAGTAGAGTATGTTATCATCTGTAAGTCCCATCCACAGTAATCCATCAGTGGAGATGACCATACTGAAAATAGACATATTTATATAAACAGTAAAGAAAACACAAATCCTGTAATGTAAAGAAATTAAAGGAAAAATAGAAACTTCTGTGTTACTAAGTAAAGAAAATAAAAATAACAATTTAGGATATCAAAAAAGGGGCAACTGTTAGACAGACTGCCATCCACACTAAAAAGTTTGTAAACTTGGGGGAAAAAACTAAAGTGACAATCTGTAAAAGTTAATATTGCTGTAACATTTTTGTTTAACATCCAACTAAAGAATCCTTCACTCATATGGGGACATCACTGATTGCCAATAAAGAGCTTAAATTTTTCTTACCGGTATACTCAGTATTTATGGCCATTGAGCAGTAAGGGCTCTTTTACATGTTGACATATGCTATGGCACTGGACATAAGTTTATACCGTCTCAATAAATGGACAGGAAAATCCAGTCATCCCTTGCTCTAACCCATGACCCAATGTCTGAAGGCGAGCACTCTACCACTGAGCCAAATCGCCTCATTGTAATAATGTATAAATTGAATGAAAAAGGCACTAATTGCCAAAATTAATGTGTTATGTTTCCACATCAAAAGCTGTAGGCAGACATATGTATTTACAATATTTGCACTTCGAAGGATATCAATTGTAAGGTCTGGAAAAATAATGCCCATCAAAGAAGTTTAGGCATACATTATTGTTCTACAGAGTTTTAAAAAGCTACATAAAAAGAATTAGGATGACTCGACAAAATAGCTCTCCTACTCTCAACCCTAATCCACTGGTCATACTTTGATTATTTCATCATCCACATCCAGTTTTCAATAAAGCCAAAATTGGTACAGATCAAAAGAAAGCAAGCATGAAACAAACAATGTGGCTAACCTGTACAGAATCTCCATGGTGATGAGTGACCACATTCTGATGGAGCCGTCCAGGGAAGATGTAATAACAACGGAGGATGTATCAGGGTGGATCAACAGACTTGTGACAGCACGAGAGTGACCACGGAAAGAGTGGACCAAGCCACCACGTAAACTCCACACTTTGACTGAAAAATGATCATTGTTTTAAAGTATAAACTATGTAACATTTTTTCCGTCTTGGATCATTTGCTAGCAAAACTTAAAATAAAAACAATACCAATAAAAAAACGCTTTCTAACACTTCTTATTACATAGCAAACAAAGCTATAAGGCCATTAATCCATTGACTCCTGAAATTTCAAAATGAACTCTTCCAATCAATGAACAGGACATATGCATCAGTTGGGCAATGAGCTAATGAAAGGAATATTCCATATAAGAATATGTGATTCATTATTTTGACTTGAGTTGTATACTTGTAATTTAGCAAACACTTTTCTCACACTTCAAAACACTGTTTACACAGTTTTGTGTATGAGACAATTCATATATATTTTTGTATCCATGGTAACAAGCGACAAGGGTAATAGAGTCTTACCTTCAGTATCAACAGAACAAGTGATGAGAGTTTTGGCAAACTGAGAATAAACACATCCTGTAATCGACATTGTGTGAGCTCTGAAAAATAATGGAAAAAAATTAAAATGTACCATTTATGAGATTTAATAAATGTTCTATGTTTAGACTTATTTAGACTAAGGTATGATACAGAATAAAAACAAAAAGATGCTAGACAATATTTTATGGAGTTTTTATCAAAATTTCCATTTCAAGTCGAAAATTATTTCAATACACTTTTTTTTCAAATAAGCATAACGCGGATTAATAATGCTCTTTTAAGGAATATCTCTTATCTAATATTGTCAATTCTTTACTACACTCCAAGTAATCTTTTTTTATTTTCTTTTCTTTTTTCTTCTTAAATCTGAGTTTAATAGTGTGATGCCATAATCTTGCAGTTGATTTCAATTGTATCTTTACAAACGGTTAACCTAGACTAGCAAAATATGTTTTTCCCAGATAAAACTGAAAAAAAATTTGGACTGGTGTTCATGAAATATGAAATATTGTTAACTGAAGTTTCATCTAATCCAACACAAATTAAAACAAACAATGCAACCATTAACTTTTACCAATTCAAATACATCATGAATATGAAGAAAAAGACTTACTTTTCAAACTTGAAGAGCAGCTTTCCATGTAGATCATATACATACAGATCAGTATCAGAACAGCAGTACAGGTGCTGTAGGGTGTGGTCCAGGTCTACTCGCTTCACCCAACTTCCACCCACATCCTTCAGTTCTCGTCTGTCAAAATGGTACAATCTCATTACTTATCTGGTGACCAGCTGATAAATCCAAAGAAAATGACTCACAGATTTACAATAAATATCTTAATCAAACTTGTCTGGCAAATCATAATCCCATAAATGAACATTTTGTTATTGAATTGACATTTTTATGTCCCACTCAAGAATCTTTCACTTATATGGATATGTCCCAGAGACTGAAGAAAAAGGGCCACAAGTTTGTCCTATGCTTGACACCTATGGCCACTGAACAGCAAATACAATATCTATGTTAACATGTCTTACTTTGGTGATAACTTGTAGTTGGCCAACTGTTTCAGTTCTGTAAATGGTTTACTGGCATCTTGGTGGAAGGTCCAGATCTGAAGTAAATAACAAAAACTATGATTAGTCATAATCTATGACACTGAGATTGTATGTGTTATAGCCAATAAGCAAATATCATACAAGAATTTGCTTTGGACATATAAAGACATATATTAAAGAGATGTTTTGGGGATTTCTTATGATAATTCATTCAATCAATACATCATTATCATGTATGAATGTTTGGTAAACTCTTATAACTATTTTCATTTGATAACAATGCAGCACATCTGCTAATAGTATGACTACAATGTATGTTTGTCTTTATTAGAATACTTTGACCATATGTATTTTATAATCAATATTGAGATGTGAAGATGTTGTTGTTGTTGTTTAACATTGCACAAGAAAATCTATCTCTTATATGGAGATGTCACTGAATGCCTGTGAAAGGTATGAAATCATGGTCTATGTTCAGCATGTGGGAACATGGATCAGTGATGGAACTTTTGACATGCCAAAGCCTACTGGGATGCAGTACCTTTCCAAAGGCAGGAAAAAGCAGCTGATCCCCACTTAGCACAGAACGTCTCAATTCAAAGGTGAGCACTGCACAGGCCTGACCAGATTTCTTAATATCAAGATACACATTTAGAAAAAAGCATGCAGTCTTTAGTACTGCCACTGTCATGCATTACACATAGATAGCAAATTTTCCATATCAGATCAGGTGTAAGCTGGGTTGGGGCAAAGTTTAAAAAAAAAAAAACAATTCCACCTACCCTTGTCCCACCAACTCCCCCTGTAATTAACTCATCACCTACAGGATTAAACAGCATAAAGAGAACCGATCTCAAGTTAGCATCCACTGAGCAGGTCTCAATAAAGTCTCGATTCAGTACCTAAAAAAACATAAAAATGAGAGAATGAGTACGTAGGGAGATAATATGATATCATAGGAAGAAAAATATGTGCAATATATTATATTATTATACCTCATTGATTAAAGACAGTTGGTGATTGGTTGAGAGCTGACACGTGTCAGGGAGACAAAACTTCATGTATCCTTCATGTGCGTAATATTACCCTCGCGTGCAGCAATCATATTTCCCTCTTGCAAAAATCTTTGGACTTTATTCGACAGTTTATTCGTGCGATAGAACTCTCTGAGGTGTTTGGAGTACAAAACTCAAATGGAAGGTAGACGGCAATAATAGTGAGTGCAGTATTTGCGAAGTGGACTTATTGTTAGAGTCGTTTAATTTACCGTCATTCATAACAGCTACTTATTTCATCTACATTTGCAACATTACGTCACATCATGACCAAGGCAGAAACTTTCAATGAATGAATGTAAATGTAAACAAAGAATAGGGCTGCGCTCTCCGATGGACAATGCCTATATGTTCATATTAAATTCGTGGTTTCTGAAGAAGATAGTTTTTATTGATTCTGTATAATAAACAATTTATTGCCCTGGTTGGAGGGAAATATGATGATTTGTTTACCGGTGACAAGTCATATTAGAAATATGACTTGCCTTGGGTAAACAAATCTTCATATCTCCCTCCAATCAGGGCAATAAATGTATATTATAATGAAAATGTTGCATAAGATTTTTCTTTTCTGTAGCAACAGAGTGACTCTCACAGAGACTTTTTAAAAGAAATTATTTTGAAATACATGTACTTTGTAGATCCTTCCAATATTTATAGAACATGAATCATCTTCCTTTATGATACCCAGCCCCTGTGGTATTTTCAGACTAGCATGTTGTGATGATGATGACTATGTTACAAATGATAACTTCATTTATAAATAAATTTGATGGTGCATGGCAATCATTAAAACCAGAGGGAGTCCATTCTCAAATTTCATTCAATTGTGAAGTTAGCAAAAGGTCTATCAAGGAAATATGAGAAATTTCATAAGAAAAATTAATCTGCTCAAGATGAAATGGTAATGTAAAAAAAAACAAGTACCTTCAGTGAGAAATCCTTCCCAAGAGCAAAATAACAGTTGTACTTGCGAGCATACACCAGGTATGTGATTAGACGATACTCATACTTGGGATACATCAGAGCTCTCTGAACTGTAAGACAGAACCAAAAGTAAATTACTTAGACAGATGAAATGACACTCATTGTTACAAAACATGGCATTTCCTGCCAATGTCATAACTTTACACATAGGACACAATCGAGCCCAATTTCCAGGACCATTGACAGACTTTTTTTCCAACCAGGGTAATAGCAATGTCTCTTGAGTCATTGGGTGGTGTTGTTTACTTGTAGTTACTTTGCTTATTATCTTTAGTCTGCCATACACTACAAATTTTACTACCTTCTTTTGAAGACACTGTTAGTAGTTGAACTCAATCTGATAGTAATGTCATGAGATGGAAGAGAGGTCAAGCAATTACTATGCATACTAATATTACTGAAATTTATTAAAGAGAAAGGCAAATATTTTCATTAAACGTTAAATTTTTAAGGGCATCTGTGACCATTAATCAAATGCATAACAGCTCTTCAAGACAACTATCCATCACTGGATTAAATAACTTACTTCTGGGTTCAGTGGTGACCTGTCGTCTCCATGTTGTGATTCCTTTACCATCCAAGATTACAAACTGTCGATGACTGCTGTTATAGACCACTGAAACAAAGAAAAGGTGTTAGTTCAAAATGAAATCTGTAGTTGTCTTGATACAATTACAGTAAAAAAAATTCTCTTTTTCTAATCTAATACTTAAATGTATTTCTAAATAAGATCAAGCTGATCCAGACTTATAAAGTTAGATTCAAAATAATAGGACTTTATCCGATGCAATGAGAGATCTAGAATTTTCAATGACAATCCATGAAAATGGGCCCTTGTTTGACTACCAATGATACATCTAAAGAACTGGTAACCAAATTTGCCCTTAACCCTTAAGCATCCAGTCTTTAGGGTAGTGCAGCCAAGGCTGCCTTAGTACTTGCAATGACAGAGAAATTTTGAAAATAGCATTATTATAAACCCATTTGTATAGAAAAAAGTGAAGGACAAATACTGTATTAGAAACTGAATCTGGACAATATAAAGGAGGTAAACAGTGACAAGGTCACTGAACCCCAATACATAATGAATTGCATACAAAAAACCATGACTGTTAAGAAAAATGCAAATCTAGAAATACTACTATATTGTTCCTGGAGCTGCAATTATTAATGAAATAGAGTTTTGAGACTTACTCCCCATGATATCAGCATTTTTCCTGCCATGTTCATATGTTGCTTTTGGCTGGATTCCAAAAGGTACACAAGTGTAATGATCAGAAAAATGCACATGTGCACTCTCACTCTCGTTGGTATCTGTTGATGTTTCGGATGTCACAGAATCACGCCTCTTCTGTAAATGTTTGGCAATGTCTCCCTTAATCTGTTCAAACACAGGATCTTCTGCTCCGATATGGAATCCATCATCATCAGTCTCTTCAGCGGGAACAAAGTGAGTATCTTCTGGATCTATCCCAAAGTCCTCCCCTAGTTCATCTGGCCCAGTAAATTCTGTCAGGTATGTTGACGTCTGCTGGTCAGGGGAGTCAAAGTCACTGACTATGACCTCGGGAATTGTCTCCAGACCAAACAGTGTGTTAGAACTGACAGTGTCAGCTGTATACTTGGTAGTGTCATCTGTTGGTGACCTCTGTGTCAAAGCTGGCATTCTGAAACATTAATATAAAGCTTATACATATCAATATCTTCATTCCTAAAATCTCTTAAAAATGTTTAGTTATATTATGTTAGCCAGTTTATTTTTATCTCAATACAATCTAACCTATTTTAAGAGACCTTCCAAGGGAATGAGCAAAAAGGGTCACGTATGACAGGTGGTCTCTTAATTCAGGTGTTTTTATATAGGAAAAATTCATGTTGGGAACCATGCATTTAGGTCACATAAGACAGGTATTTCTTTAATTCAGTGAGTCGCTAAAGCAGGTTAGACTATA
>JACSZP010000652.1:0-14961 GCA_016161895.1 Pinna nobilis
ACCTTACCATTCCGGAACAGTTGACAAAATATTGGCACTTAATATTTCCTCTTGATGTTTCGATCTCTGATACGCTTCCGTTGTTTGTCAATATTTGCTGTATACTCACACCTTCAAACAACTTTACACCTTAAAGAATTCAAAAATGAAAATAAATTATGTAGTACTACATAGTAACTTTAAATTACAATGGATTTAGTTTTACTTTATCTACGGTTAATAAGGAGAATATAAATATCTGTACATTTGATATTTTATGAAGTATCGGAAGACAATATGTAACAGATAAGGATACGTTTGAATATAACTAGGAAATCGTAAACAATAATTGTTTTTATCATATTTTGAGATTTAAGTCATTAATAAGAAAATTATTGAATCGTAGTAACGTACAATTTAGACTTTCTAGTTGTTTCACCTGCGATAGATTTGCTCAAATGAATGGTGTCTAGGACCATAAAAGTTGATAATTTACATAAGAAAAATAATATTCTAACTGTTATCTGCTCGAGCCATCAGATTTGATAATAATAATTTGAATGAAATATTGAATAATTTTTATCGAAGACCCTGGGATAGAGTGGCATCATGTATAGGACGTCACATTGTTTTTATTTTGTATATGGAAAGGGTCCAAGAGTGGGCATAAGGATTTAAAAAAACAAAAAAACAAAACTTTCGCTAAAATGATTAAAACAAGGGAATTTCAATAATACGGTAAAAAGATTAACAATTTGAATCACTCTTAACGTTTTAATATACCTCTCTGCTTTTCCCTAGAATTTAACAGCAGTCATAGTTCATTGATTAAAGAAATTGATTTTTTTCAGACACAACTAGTGTTTTATATAGAAAAATCAATAAAAAGACAGACTCACAAAATATAATGTAAAACATCCTCTAAACAATGACACAGACAAAATGAAAACGTTTATACCGTTTTTCTTCGCTAGTGATGCAAAAACTACAGCTACATCCGGGCCATTAAGTACACCATCTCCAGGAATCCAAACACCTCCCTGATATCACAAAGAATATTTTATAAAGCAAACGTTTGAAACTACCTATGAATTTGATATACAGTCTTATTCATGCAAAATGGTACAAGATAAATTCATCATATCTTTTTCTATTTTTTTTTTTTTTTGGTTTCAACAAACAGATTACATTAGAATTTATCTTCGATCCATTGAAAGAAGCTTAAAGTTACCTTCAGTTATGTAAAACGGTATTTGATATTACAAAATCTCATCAAGATAAAATGAAAAAAATAATAATTCAAATATGGATTAATTGATAAATCATTTTAGCCTATATAACAATATCCTTTGTGAAAACCGTAACGAAATAGTGAAATATGTGAACAAAGACAAATTACCAATGAGAAACACATGTAGTATGACCAAGCATTACAATCAGTGCACTAATTACGTAATGTATACATTTACCCGGATTGAAAATAAAAACTTTTAGGTATAGTCAAACCTGCCTTAGAAAGCAATTAAATTAAAGAAAAACCTGTCTTAAGTGACCTTCAGGTATAGTTTCCAAAATGACTCGTTCCTATATAAATTACCGGAATTAAAAGACCACTTGTCAGATGTGACCCTTTTTGTCCCTACCCTTGGACTGTCTCTTAAAGCAGGTTAGACTGTATTTGGTTCGATTCTCTTTCTAGCATACAACATAAGATCCCAGATGAGACAAGTGTAATGTTAATTATAAAAAGGCAAAATTAAATTTCTGTAGAAGTGCCAGCAGATTTGCAATACAACAAAAAATGCATGAGACCTTCTGACGGTAGTTATCTATTGAGACATTTTTTTTTTGGCAGACAGATAACCATATCAATATAATACGCGTTACCAACCTCCAAGTCCTCCGTTCTTATCCATGGACAAAGCTTCTGTACCTCCGCTGGCGTCACAACGTGTGCCTCTACACCCGATGCCCTGAAAAATGCAAATAAACACTTCCAGGAATGCTATTAGGAACAACAGGCTGTGATTTTTTTCACATTTATTTTCTTCGTAACTTTTCAATTCTGAAGATTAAAATGTCATTTCTGTCTTCTTATTTTCTGATTATGTGATTCTTTTGTGTATATATTTATAATGTGAATATAGTACCTGGCCATGGCGTGTCGCCTTTTTACGGATATCATTCGATCTTTGGTCTGGGCCAGCATGAAACTTCCACACTCCTTCCATCCTGCAACAAAATGTAAGTGTCCGTATGGAAATAAAATAAGTTTTCGAGACTTACAGTACAATTCCCGAAACATCTGATAGTAATTCGATATGTGAGAATTAAAGTCGATGTAGGCTCAGTAAGATGAAGAATTACCGAGGTATTTTCGAAACAAGTACATGTAGTCTGATAGAATACGTCAAATTAGAAATAATTCCGTTCTCAACGTTAGGAACAAATACGAATCCCTTATGGGGTGGGACCGGGTGTCCGGAAGGTGTTAGTATTGCTTATAAGATTCTCCATGGACCTCTGTAGAAGAGTTCGGTAAAAAGACCAAGCTTGGAGAAAAAGTTCTTGGAATACTCTAAGGGCGGATTAGTGTTAGGGAGTCATTGTATACGACCGTGCTCCAGAATACTATCTAACATTTTTGAGAGGGGAAACATTGTTTTTAAGGTAAGGTAGTTAAACTCGATCCATAGACTTTCTTTACATAATGTACAAGAAGTCTCTTTAACTTGCACAAACAGATTATCCCTACTGAAATAACATAAGATGATAAAACAAAGACGAAATATTTACAAAATAATCTTCACATAGGGATTACGGTTCTTTTCAATTATCAACAGAAACCTTCCCGTAAAAATAATGTTTTACAACGGATAATGCCATTTACCTGGTCAAGATACATTGTATCACGGCGGATGTGACCGGACAACAGGGGATGCTTACTCCTCTTAGGCACCTGATCCCATCTCTGGTGTATGCAGGGTCTGTGTTTACCCAACTCCTTAATTTGCCTTCCTTATAGGAATTATGAGATCGATCACTGTTCGTTACCTTTACCTTTTTATACTGTATGTGCGGAATGCGGAATAAATTAACTGAGCGACATTTATTCGCGAGGGTTAATTTTAGCGAGAATGGATATGAATATAATAGGTCCGTTTTATCTTGTCTGTCGAAGTCAGATTAGCTCATTGACCGAATATTGCATTCTAAAGTATCTTGCCTAGTGCGATATTTCGCAAAAATAAATTTCCGCGAAAAACTGAATTACCGTATGTATCTTGATTATTGGAAATATGACGACATCTATCAGATTGAAAATTGAAATGATGCAGATAATAATGGGTATATGACTGAGTCATCTTACCTACGGGTTGTCCAATTTCTTCAAATTTCTTGTACAAACTTCTGCTGTATTGCAATAACTTAGAGGAAGAGATGTCATCCCTAGTTTGACCAATGAGTCCTGCAGAGTGCCATGTCGTCCCGCAGGTCAATCTACAAAACGAATTTACCAATGCTACTGAATTATATACATACAGTCAAACCTTTTACGTCCAGGTATTCAGAGCTTTAAAAAATAACTGAGTTCAAATAGTAGATCTATTAAAGAAATTCAGCTGACAAATTAAAATCATTTCAAATTAAATGGAAATCCTTTTATCAGAATTCAATATACGTGGGTTCAACTATGTTCTATATATCAACAAGATGATACGCTAAATGAAATGTTTTTACATGTATATGCAATTTGTGTCCACAAAATACATTACAAATATAAATTGCCTTTACAGACATTCATATATGCGTGTCCATTCTCCATTTTCAAGTAAAATAAATATAAACACAACGTGAGTAAAACTACATTGTGTGTGATTCACATTTACATCAATGATTAATTGTAATTTAAGAAAATAGTCAACAATTATTATTTGACATATAAACTTTAAAATGGGTGAATTAGAAGATACCAAGGGGATAAAGCGGGTTTAGTGATACCTTGACCCCCATTATTAAAAAAACGTTTTAATTCTATATACATGAATGATATATTTTTTAACGAACGACTACGAGTGACATACTTTATTCTTTACTTTTAATCATAGTTAACCAAAGACACGTACGAAAATATATATGTATCTAAGAGTAGACAACCCTTTATATTTACTTACTGTCCCTGTTCCACCAAGACTACGTCCTTCCATCCCGCCTCCGACAGGTGGTACGCCACCGAAGTGCCCAGTACTCCGCCACCGCACACCACCACTCTGGCACTAGATGGTAAATCTTTATTTACATGACTCTCTGCAGAGGATACATTTTCACTGCTGTACCTCTTCGAATGCAGCGCCGGTAATAAACGACTGTTCTTTAGTAAAGATGTAGCTGTTCTCAACAAAGCCATTGGACCTATAAACTTTTCAGGCACTGTAAAAACGTGCCGACTCCCGAACAAAAATTAAATACCACACTACACTGTTCTCAGGTGCTATTCATAGTATATAGTACTCCATATTCACTCAGTAATACTCATTCTTACCCCGTTTCACATGTAGTGGTCTTATTATGTTTAGTGTAATGTTTAATCATGCACGGTGATAATGCTAGGGTTCAAAGTTCACGCTTCATGTAGTGTGATATTGATGTAGGTTTATTTAATCGGATAGACACATTGTTATCTGTTATCTACGCAAGTATAGTGACTTTACAGAGTATGTGCAATAACTTTACAGTAGGCCGCATCTCCGTCGTCAAAGTACTGTAGATCCGGTTTTATTCGCGAGGATTTGATTTTCGCGTATTTACGCGAGATGACTAAATCGCTAAAATAAAGTTATCGCTGAATATTCTAACCTAACATTAGCAAGGGCCATTACGCATAAAGTATTAGGTAAACATTCAAATACGCGAAAATATAGTGTCGCGAACAAATATGTTACTACTGATTTGCCAAAATAAAGTTTCGCGAAAATTTCTGAATTTACAGTAGTGTAGCCTATCCCTGTACCTCGGACACTCAATAGATCGAGTTCAGCCTGATGAATGGTCAGGTTCCTATCCTTCGTAAAAGACACTTATAGCTACTACTAAGATCTTCTTAAATATGATTTGATCCTATCGATTGGCGAGATGAGTCTACAACCAAGGACGTCCTTGCTACAACACACTTCAAATTTATGACGATCGAAACGATTCCAATATCAAGGTACTGAAGCCTCGTTAATCCGGACGGTTTCAGTCTCAAGCAAACTGTCCAGGGCTGGGCACCAAAAAACTTGTGAACTTACTTAAGTCTGAAAATATTCTCAAATCCAGCTCATCCTGAATTATGATTGGCCAAGAGACTAGATTCTCAGACTTAATTCAATTTTCAAGTTTTATGGTGCCCAACCCAGACTGAAACAGCACTTTTAAACTTCTTTAATGATCACTACAAATTATGAGTAATTTTCCCTGAACGATGTTTTTTCCGGAAGGTGAAGCATATGGATTATAGGTGTCCGGATTAATGAGGATCAACTGTATCTCAAATTTCCTGTTCCTGAGAAGTAATATCCTGTCTCCTCCTGTCTATGTCCATTTTAATTCACAACTCATACGCTATTTCAGGACGTTTTTTTCAATGTTTTCTGTTGAAGATCAAGCAATTTGCCAAAAAGCTTTCCACACTGGTATACAATATTGATGGCTTGAATACATCAACGAGAAAATTGTATGGTCGATACAACGATCGTCTTAATGAGAATGAAGTCCCCCTCTCAATGATATTTTGAAACATCATCAAGAGTACCGGTAACCTTCGTTTACCTATCAACATTTACAGCCTACCCATCTTTTGAGCTCTAGTTAAGTGTCCAATAATCATTTAAGACGGATGGTGAACGGTAGCAATAGACTCGACTTTAATACATCAACGAGAAAGTTAAATGGTTGACACAAGGATCGTCTAATACAGTATAAAGTACCCCTCTCAATAAAATAGTGAAGCGCCATCAAGCTTAACCCTCTTTCTCTGTCGACATTGATAAACTACTTATGACATTTTGAGGTCTATACGTGTCCATTGATTATTTGAAACTGATGGTGCACGCTAACATTGGACCTTGAAACCTTCCGGACAAATGGTCCCATCTCACTTGGGATACTAGTACTTCTTCCGATCTAACAAGGAATATATTTCTTTTTACTTCGACTAACGATTTGTTAAGTCATAGATTACACATTTTACTATTCGCATTGTGATGAGATGATAATTTCATTATTAGACACGCATTACAGATTAATAATGCACTCGCATGCAAAGAAGAATTTTCAGGAAATTTTCAGAAAAATTGTTTTGGGGTGATGCGGAAGCTTTGTATGTGGCAGATCAATTATGATGTTGATATTGGACATTGTACCGTATGCCCTGTCTGTGACATGATACTCACTATTGTGGCTACGGATGAGAATCAGAGCCGTCCTTACTTATGCAAATGCATTGTACTATCGCAGCGCAAAGTTGAAACAACGTAAAACTAAGTCAAAAGGGCATAAAATCAGAAAGCATTGAGGACTAGTCAATCTGACTTTCTTAAAAATCTACATAAGATTTTGCATAAAGTTTCAAGCAAATAAGTTCATCGGTATAAGAGATGCAATGACACAATTTTGTTGTAGCTAGAACATGTATAAAAATTACTGTTTTGATGGAGAATCTATGGTATTTTCCTTTAGAAATAACTTATAAAAGTCAGATGCTTACTATTCCTTATGGGTAATAATCTTTGACGACAATTTCATTGGCATCTCACGTTGACACATAAATCTCCATCACACATGACATTAATTTTGTAAATAACTTGAATCTAACAACGGAAAAAGGAAGTCAAACTATCCGTTTTCCAAAATAAAACTTACTGCATGTTTTGTCATTTGGAATCGACAAATAAATACTTTTAAATATAATAACTGTATTTGTATTCCGTTTGAAATGGCGAGAGAGAAACCTGAGTTACAATGTTTCCGTATAAAAACTATTAAACTCTTAACTGGCTTACTAAAGCAGAACTGGTATTACTCGAATCATAATCAAAAGCACGAACTCTTCCACAGTTCATATTTCAGGGATTGACCTGCAATGCTGTTTTTCTTACTGATACTTTACACCACATTAGACATTCTTTCTGTTAGTTGGTCCTGTTGTCCCTGATGGATTATCAAAGACATGGAAATTTTCGCGAGGGTATAATTCAAGCGTTGTAGGCAATGATGCACAAGTTTTATAACATGTATCTATTCAATTTCAATCGATGCCTGGACAATAGTGACTTGGCATAAAATAATTTAAGCGAAAATTCTGTATCAGGGAATTGTGTAATTAACATTACAGGAAATACTTCACGTGTACAGTGCCTTGTTCCCGGGAAAGCCTGCTGACCTTTCAAAAGTAAACTGGCAAGCTCTCTCAAATACTGGAAATCGATTGAAGTCAGGGACGAACTGAAAGTTAATCCAAATACTCTGATAAAAGCTCCCTCTATGTTTAATAGTATTTATAAGAAAACAAACTTTGAAACTTTAAAAACAATGCTTTATCAAGACAATACATCAAGATTATAACAAGGCAATATTGCAATAATATAAGTGATTTAAAGATCTATATAAACTACTGTGTTAAAACAAACGGTAAATTTCACTGGCAAAAATATTATATGGAAATTAGTGAAAATTAATTAACAGGTCCACAGTATATATACTGAAGATGTGACAACAGTAGCATCTGTGAAGTCTGGTTGCGACTTTAAAGCAACTATCATAAATATTTGAACCTATATGAGTTATAGTAGCAGATCAATAGAAATAAGTGTTGACTATTTAGAACAATTTAATACCTTTCATGCACAGCATTTGCCAAACTTTAAATTCATCAAACCCAAGTCAGTGTAAAGTATTGACTACTTGTATTTCTTTGTCTTAATCAAGTAATCAAACATCCAAGTTATAAATAAAGACGCTTATCTTATAGCTGGTAGTTCTCGTTATTAAAATGTCATGGTTATCTCGGTTACTTTGATGTCCCTTCTATTTAAATTTATTCAAATTTCCGATAGGGTTTAATAAGATCTGCTTGTGACCCAGCATAAAATAGGAACACATTGACAAATTGATATGGAAATATTCATCATTTCTCCATAAGAATCATGCATGATCTATTTTAGTGTACTAATATATATCCCTTGTCCAAATAATATATATAGATAACTGCTGTACCTTCTCTATTCTGTTGCTATTTGATATCTAGACTCGTCTAGTAGAAAGAACACAAGCTTTGGTATACTACAAATATTGGTGCATTAACAATATTTACATTTAAACAAATTTTCAACTTATGTACATATATAACATCTAAACAAAAGATAAAATTTCTATTTTTAAACACGATTATTCTGAGTATCAATCAGTTTATATTGTATTTATATAATCAAACTAAAACTACTTTCAATGCATATATTGCATTACTTTGATATATGAGGCATCAGTAATGCCAGGCTGCAAATTTTGGGAGGAAAAAGGCAGATAAGTATCTTCTATTGATAATATATCAGGTAACAGTTCTTCTCATCTGGGAGATTGGTAGGAAATTGATCTTTCATATTTCACGTAGCCTAATGAACATGACTTTGGAGTTATTTGACCTATTTTTGAAAAAAAACATTACTCTTGTAGTATATTGCTGCCATATTTGGGCATTAGTGTTCACAAGCATATTTTCCTCTGTGTCAACTCTACAGCTTTTAATGCCATTTTCCTAACATTTAGAAATCCAATTGTTCATAAAAAACACACACACACATAACATTTCCTAGGCATATTACATATCAATATTGTACTACAGATTTGATTGATAAACATGTTTTATAACCTGAGTGAAAAAAAAATCCAATAAAATGTTCACAGCCTGTAAACATCAAAATGAAGCAAATGTGCATTATCTCTTCATTTTTTTTATTTCAATCATAACCAACCTTTAAAATGAAGTTTAAGTTATACTCTAAAACTAGCCTAAGAGTTTACTAAAGTATACTTTTTACAATATTGAATGATAGTATGTGTATGTCAAATTCACTCTACTTGCGAGTACTATAGTAAACCCTGTTCACAACAAATAAAACAATACAATAATGAACTGATAGAATTATTATAAATATAGCGAAACACTGATTTCTTAAGTGTCTTGGGGGAAACAGAATTAGTAAGACATTAAGCTGAGTAAACATGCCGTGATCGAATATTATAATAATAGCATACAGCAGAGTTGATCTATAACAAAGTCAAAGGGGATCAACTTTTGTCTTCGTTACAGGCATCCTTCATTTTAAGCATCAGAGTTTACTATATATACAGATAAATAGTAATTCTTTTCCGGGATTTTATTCCTCTTCTTTATAGCATTGAATCCCTTTAAGCCGATTTGTTATAGGTCGACTCCACTGTAATTGGATCTGCTTAGCTGAGTAGTTAAATGAAGATATCAGGGATGAATCTAATATCTTTGAAAATATAAATTAAAAAAAATCAAATCAAGCTCTATCTTATAATATACAAAAAAACTATTTATAATTAGATAAACTAGTTTACTATAATGAAACTAAAATTCATATAAATGAGGAAGGTCAAAGATCATATTTTCCATTTAATCTAATGAGTGCATATGTCAGAGAAATACATAGTTCTATACACATGTTCATGTTGATTAACTAAACATGGATAGAATATGAAACTTAATAACAGATCTCTGGACAAAATTGATGATTTACAAGAAGCAAATGTAACATACTACACATGCAAATTACAAGTTTTATTTTATTTTGTGCAAATATTGCACTAATAATGTTTACCAAACTTTCAGATCTAATTTTGTAATAAATTAGGCACATAAATTCACATCTCAGAATATTAGAAAACAAATACATGTACTGCCAATGATGACAAGTTGATGAACACACCAACATAATTCTGGACATACAGATATCAAGTGGCCGCAATAGAAAAATGAAGAAGAAATCTAGTGAACGAAATGTCTACTGAAATTTAGATACCTAAATTATAACTTCTAATTAGATTTTTCTATACATTATTATTTTTTGAGTGAGACAGACTTAAACAATTATCAATATATAGAAATGGACATTTGCAAAAAATTCCTTATACATTATTTTGCAATACAGCAAGAACAGGGCATCTACAAATTACCAACATCATACTTTTTATACAAACTGTTACAATACAGGTTTTTGACAAAACTTTTGACAAGACTTTTGAATGTAGAGATGAGCCATTTTTGAGTACCTATGGCAACAGAATCACATAAGGATTAAGACTCTATTTTGTCACTAACACTGAATACAAGGAGGTAGCAAGGAATTATTTCTCTTGAACGTTCAATTAAGTAGAATTAGGTCTCATCACGAGATTATTGTAAGTAGAACTTTGTGAATTGATGAAAATGTTCTTTCTTTGGACTTTTGCTCATTTCTTCAGATCCTACACTTAATAAAAATAACTTATTCAAAATAGCAAATTGCAGTGAAACAGTAAAAATTTTTATTTAATTACAATGTATTGAAGTTATTTAAGTGGCTTCAGCAGTGAGAAATTTTATATCTAAACGACCAGTAACTTTCTACTTTGCCCTCTTTGCCATTTTGAAATATTTCTATCTTGGCATCTTTGCCCTTTTTTAGATTTATTCCTTGACAAAAACTTGTGAACTGAATCTCTGTACAACAAAGTTCTAATCAAAACTTCCAAAACTTCCCCAGCTGCCACCACTTCCCCAACTACAACTACTGAGTGATCCCCAGCTGCCATGACGACCAAGACCAAATCCTCCAAAACCTCCAAACATCTTCTTTGCTCCGTAAGCTGCTGCCGCTCCACCAATTAAACCTATAAATGCAGGAAATGTTTTTTTATGTTCAATATAATCAAAAGATTCATTTGTTTGTTAAGTTATTTCACAACTTACTTGACAATTTAGCAGCAATGTATTGACAACCAGGTTTTGGTGAAACAGAAGATTTAAACAAAAAGGTTTTAATGGTGAAATATAAGAATTAGTTCCAGGGTATCGGGAATATTTCAACCAAGGTGTGTTTGTGAAGCATGACTATTAATTTATTATGGACCTCTCCCGAAAGATCTGTTCTCTTATAGTGTTGTCTGGTGAGGTATAGTGCCAGAGCCGTAAGGCGAGGGTACTTTTTCTCACCAGATAACACTACAGGAGAACTGTTCCCGAGGGAAAGGTCCATAATAGATATAGTACATCACATCACATATGTGTTTTTTTTTCCAAGAACAAGAAATAATGAATAGTTTTATATTAACTTGAAAATTAACTATTGTAATAATATCAACAAATTGTAATCACTTAACCCTCTTGCTGTCAGCACACTGTTGCAAGACGTTACTTCATTGTCAGAACTATTGACGTCAGGACTAGGTATAGTCCCATTGCTACATATAGTAATCCCGTAATCAAGGACAGATGATTTCTACACTGAATAGTATTCACGTCGCTATTCAATGATAAATTAAGAAATTATCATGTAATGTACTAACCTCGTTTGGCGGCAAAGTAATACAAATAAAACTTGTCATATATATTAGGACTTGACTATAAATCTATTATGGATGATTTCTACGCTAAATTGTATTCACGTCGCTATCCAATGATAAATTAAGAAATTATCATGTGATGTACTAACCTCGTTTGGCAGCAAAGTAATACAAGTACAACTTGTCAAATATATTAGGACTTGGATTTTGTATCATCCCAGGTATTTCTTCAACTTTAAGTATTTACATTGATATTGAAGCTGGGTCAGAGAGACCAGACTAACCTGCTGCTAATTTTCCTTTATTACTGCTCATGATGCCTTTACTTTTCTTCTGTGGCTGTTGATAGTATACCTGTTGTTGTGGGGGCTGCTGGTACCCATAAGCCCCTGGTTGCTGGACATATCCTACAAACAGAATGTGAGTCATTGATATGTTTGTTTAAACCGAACAAATTGTTTTTTTGTTGTCGCTAACTGCCTTTTAAACAAAGTGTCCTGATACTTATATATAGCATCCGGTTACTGGTTTCGGTGAGTGTAAGGATGAGAGTGCGAAAAACAATCAACTAATAAAATTTATCTTCCTCACTCTCATTTTCCTTAGAATATGATTATCATTGTACAGTTTTCTACGATGATAGTCATTGATATAATTGTTTAAACCGAACAAATTGTTTTTCGTTGTTGCAAACTGCCTTTTAAACAAAGTGTTCTAATACTTAAATCTAGCATCTAGTTACCGGTTTCGGTGAGTGTAAGGATGAGATTGCGAAAAACAATCAACAAATAAAATTTATCTTCCTCACTCTCATTTTCCTTAGAATATCGTTGTACAGTTTTCTACGATGTTTCCTTTTGCTGCAATAGAAACATGAGTGTAAGGATGAGAATGCGAAAAACAATCAACCAATAGAATTTATTTTCCTCACTCTCATTTTCTTTAGAATATTGTTGTACAGTTTTCTACGATGTTTCCTTTTGCTGTAATAGAAACAATGTTGTTGTCTGGTTTCTGGTTTGCGTGTGACCAGGTGAAATTATTCTGGGTCACCAATTTAGGTTCCTCACCGAAACAGGTCACCAGACGATACCTCTTCTAATGACCGATAAAATTTGAAAATTATGTTTCCAAGAAATTACATAAAGATGGTCAAGTGTTTGGATAATTGGGGTCCAGACGAATAAGTTGTTGTTGTTGCATTGTTGTTTAACGTCCCACTCAAAAATATTTCACTCATATGGAGACGTCACCGTGTGCCGGTGAAGGGCAACAAATTTTGCCTGTGCTCGGCACTGCTGGCCATAGAGCAGGGGGGGGGGTTCTTTAACGTGCCAACACCTACTGTGACACGGGACCTCTGTTTTTACTGTCTCATCCGAAAGACAGCCAACGTTGGAGTGGCGCAGCAGGATTCGAACCCTGGACCCTTCAATTCGAAGTCGAACACGCTAACCACTCGGCCAAGGAGGCCCCAACAAGGCTCTACTTTAGAGTATCTGGTAAATCTCAAAATATGAAAGAAATCAACACATAACATGAAAGTGAGAGGCTTCACTTATAATAGTGTTCTTACCATAGGGTTGTTGATACTGCTGAGGAGGTGGTTGATATGCCTGCTGTGGATAGGCTTGTGGTGCATACTGGGCAGGTGGGGGTGCCTGTGGGTAGGGTGCTGGCTGGGACGGGTATGGCGCTTGTGGGTATGGTGTGGCTCCTGATGGCATTGGTGGTGGGTACCCATGTCCTGGAGGAGCACCTGTATTGTAAGAAATGAGGCTCAGTAATACATGGAAAAATACATGGATGATTTTGAAATGTTCTCAAATGAAAAGATGATTTTAAAATTTACAGTAGATTCTACAGTGCTGTATCTATGAAAGCAAGAATCACTAGTGAAATTTTAATCAATTTATGACTTTGTTTTACTTACTTATTTACAAGAACATCTATCTATAAAATATGTACTAAGGCCACCTAAAATTAATTCTCTGGTTCCCAGGCAATTTTTTCCTAAAACAAATGCTTGTGGGAGGCTTTTTACTTATCTTTTTATTGATGAAAAAACAAATACGGTTGGAATTTCCCCCCCCCCCCCAATTTAAATGTTCTGTAAATTATCCAGGAATTTCGATCCTCCCAGTTCTAATTAATTCCTTTTTAAACTAGTGTACAATTCAGTGAATATACTCCAATCACAGAAGCTTTTGATAATCTTCCAAGAAAGGATGGTTTTTGCCGCTAGACGGTCGCTACACACTCAATGTTTTCGTTTCCACGTGTATGTGAGTCATTGTCAGTCAAATGCTTGCGTATGCACGTCTTTCTCGTCAAAAGATTTAATTAAACATTTTACTGACTAAGGAGAGACACAACTAATATACATATCAGACATGGTACTGCAATTCCGGATTTTATCTTATTTAATTCTTGATAAAACTGGTAATGCGGGGGCTTTCAAGGAGATGTGCACGGGCCTGAGAACCGTAGTTCTAATCTTATTTGGCCTAAAAGTAATTACATCAGACAGTCACAGGTGGTCTGATAAGTGAGGGTGTTCCATCTTCACAAAACAATCTTACTAATCAGGTAATCTAACAGATATTTCTGTATTGCCTGATTTCATGTACCCTTTAAAGATAAAACTATTCAATGCCAATGAAGCAATGTTGGTTGGTTGTATTATTATTCTTTAGAACCTACAATTTGTATGGAGACGTCACTGTATGCCATTGAGGGGTAAAAAATTTGGATTATGCTCGTCACTTATAGCCATGGAGTAGGGAGGTTTCTTTACCGTGCCAACACCTACTTTGACACCTGACCTCAGTTTGTACTATCTCATCTAAAAGACAGGGACAGCTAACTGCAGCATGGGTTCGAAACCCATAACCTTATGATCAGAAGGCAAACACACTAGCCACTCGGCCACGGTGGCCTCCTTTAAAGTGATGTTATCTTTCTGTAAGGTTCAAATACACATTTTCAGTCAAAATTACCCTGAATTCCTTCTTGTCTCAAAACATATTTCAGAATATCATTCATCTTCTATCCTTAAAGCATTGAGCACAAATCATTACAATGACACTACTTACCTGTCATGCCATCAAATCCAATCCCTGGTCCACCGCCTGGATGTGGGGGTTGTGGCATCCCAGAATAAGGGGGAGGGGGCATACTGCTCTGCTGGTGGATGGGCATTGGCTGGACAGGCTGAGAGTGAGATGAGGACTGGTGATGACTAGAGCTGGGTTGTGAAGGAGTTGGTAGCTAAAATGAACAAGGCAGATTTGTTATAAATTGAACCTCTTATACGGCATCAAACAAAACTTTATGGTCTGAGTTTCGGAACCAAATTTTAATTTAGGTACATTG
>JACSZP010000655.1:0-41559 GCA_016161895.1 Pinna nobilis
ATATTATTTTCATGAAAGATTTGGCGTTTATGAATATATGATTGCCAGTCTACGGCATTTTGTCTCATTTGCCGGGGTTTGGCACTTTTCTGGCATATGGTACTTCTTATTTTTTTTCTTTTCTGCCCACTTCCATTTATATTTCTTTGATTATTATATATTTTCTTTATAAAGAATCAATTGTAATTTTATAATATACAAGTACATATGAATTGCATTGTGAGAGTGTTTGTACATTTAACCCGAGTATAATATATATCGAAATAGGACCGATCTATAAGCGCTTTATACGAATTTTAGAGGGCATAAGAAGTTTGAAGTAGTTAACAACTACCGAAAAACAACGTATTATGGTCAATGTTCTCACAATAGGGTAATGTAGGGGTTTCCCCCACCGCAAAACGCTATGATATACGTGTAGTTGGGATAGTAGAATGCTGCGAAACACAGAAACAAACACACTGAAAAAAACCCAAACAAATCAAAATAGTACCAAACAAAGTTTCGTTATGCATTAATTTGCCGCAGTTTTTTTTTTNNTTTTTTTTTTCTCTTCCAGTTTTCAATTTTAAATTGAGTAGGCCTAACTGAATGTAGCAATTTGTTTCATTTCATTCCTAAAATGTTGTGCAGAAATCCGTTTTTACTCCTGTTTATTAATTAGCAGGATTCCTCTTTTTTCAGGAAGGGAGAATTTTTTTTGTTTGCTTATATCCATCAGGTCCATCAAGTATTGTACTTTGCAAGAATGCATCTATCAGTTGGTTGGTTGGTTGTATTGTTGTTAAACGTCCCACTCAAGAATATTTCACTCATATGGAGACGTCATCGTGTGCCAGTGAAGGGCGACATATTTTGCCTATGCCCGGCACTGCTGACGGTAGAGCAGGGAGGGTTCTTTAACGTGCCAACACCTACTGTGACAAGGGACCTCGGTTTTTACTGTCTCATCCGAAAGACAAGGACGGCCAAACGCAACGTGGCGGATTCGAACCCCGGACCCTTCGACTCGAAGTCGAACACGCGAACAACTCGGTCACGGTGGTCCCTCATCTATCAGTAAGGCGAATAACTTACGTCAAGCTACAGACAGTTTATCGTAATTCGGAGTTGACAAAAACAAAGTAATAAAATGTAAACGGTCATGACTCTATTGAAGATGGAAGAGTCATAGCTGGCTCGATATTTTAAATCCCTACTGATGAAGTCATCAGAATCCTAGCTTCTGATTGGTCAAATTAAAAGAGGAGCCATTGTGCTGACTGTGACGTCATATTAGAAATTAGGTTAGACAGGAACTGATGTCATTACGAACGCGACCTTACCAATATTTGTAGGCTGTTGCCAAGGCAACGGATTGAAGTAGGGATTCGAGGGATAGAGTGTGTCAATGATCGAAGTTGAAGAATAGAGGGCGATCGTCTTGTTATGAGCTAATGAGAGCAAAAAATGTTGAAGGTCACGAGAGTTCACCCAAGGTTAGGCTTATTTTTTTCGAATTTTGTGTCTGATCTTAATTTTAGATGCGCCCATACCCTTTTAAAACGGTCTTTAAAGGTACGTCAATAATGAATTTTGCAGAAAAAAACAGTTCCTTGATTGATCATCGGGGTATTACATTTGATTCTTTGATTTACAGATGCGTTTCTGCAATACTTATTTATGATGCAGGCTCTGCCGCTCATTCAGGCTGTTCTGGTCTACAAGTAGGCCTACTTTATTATAAAACCCAGAATCCAAACTGGGACTGATGAAATCAAACAATTGATTTTACTACCTGACCTCCCGAAATTCAGTTTCTGGTAACGAAGGCTCTCGATCATTGGCTTATGATCCATGATGGACATTTCCATATTCTTCCCTTCCCTTAGCAATAACCCAATTTCAGTACATGACTACTCATGAACTTCAACATCTTGTTGTTGTTGTATTGTTGTTTAACGTCCCACTTTGGTCTGAGAATATTTTATTTATATCGAGACGTCATCGTGTGCCGGTGAAGGGCGACAAATTCTGCCTATGCTCGGCACTCATGGTCGTAAAACCTCAGTTTTTACTGTCTCATCCGAAAGACAGGGACGGTCAACAACGGAGTGATGCTGCGGGATTCGAACCACGGGCCCTTCGATTTGAAGTCGAACACGCTAAACACTCGGCCACTCAATTTCTTGTAACGAAGGCTCTCATTGGCTTATGATCCATGATGACCATCTCCACATTCTTTTCTTTTCCAGTGAGCAAAGTTGTTGTTGTTGCGTTGTTGTTTAACGTCCCGCTCAAGAATATTTCACTCATATGGAGATGTCACCGTGTGCCGGTGAAGGGCGATAAATTTTGCCTATGCTCGGCACTGACCCTTCGATTCGAAGTCGAACACGCTAACCACTCGGCCACGGAGGACCCCAGTGAGCAAAGTAAAATGCCTTTAAACGTGGAATATAACGTAGCGTATCAAAGAAAAAAAAACCAGAATGAAAAGAACTTTTTTGTCGAGTGAAAAATAATTTCTGTCCCTTATATGAGTGAATGAAATTCTACTACAGTATGAATGTAAAGAAATAATTTAGATTTAAAGTAAACATCATGTGTGTTGCGTCCACAATTCCTCTGATGTCGGTCTACATGCCGTTTTGTCCACCCTCTCTCTCTCTCTCTCTCTCTCTCCAATTAACACTTTTTATTACAAAACTTCATCCCTAACCCAATCACGATTTATGTTTCACGGTTGATCAATCAGGAAAAAGGAAAATTCATTCAGAATTCTATATCTTTCATTTCGATATGATCTCCACAGACCGTAAAAGTCAACATTACTTTATCCGCTTCTAAACAACCTGATCAGGATAAGACAAATCGCACCTCGTTTTCATTGAAGCTTGAATTCAGGATTCGGAGTAAATACCAGTACACCAAATACGGTAACACGTTAAGACGTAGAATTTACACGGTTGGCTGAACATCGAAAGTTTTCCCATTCATCCAACTGAAATTTATCTATTTCTATATTTACAAGGACTTCGATGATAGTATATTTAGAGCTTACAAAAATTACTGGCTAGAAATATTATTATCACATATATATTAAGTGGAAAAAGAGAGAACTCGACATAATGTTTTCATACCATTTTTCCAGGTCATATAATGGAAAATTGTCTTTTCTTATATTCTACCGTAATCTCATTTACATAAGTCGAATTTTGATCACCAACTGAAGTTATTTTAAGTTTTTACAGAAGTGATCATTTGTTTTGTCCGGTTAAAATCGTAGGTACTTGTTTTTTCTGGGCAAGATGTTTATACAGTGACACTTGAAAGGAAAAATAATTCTACAAAAAATGGGGGGGGGAGTGCACTAAAGTTCTCATTTATACTCCTGCAACTTTAAAGTGCATAAGGCTAGCCCTAAAAATAAACTTTCTAAGTGGTCATTTTTGTATCTCTTAGTCTCAAGGACCTTTGACTCTTGCTTTAGTGACCTTGACTCTATCAAATACGATCCATCTGTAAAACTTTCTCATGGATATGTCCAAAACCAAATTTCACAGTCTTTCAGGACCTTGAAATTATACAAAAATAAATCTTGCAACTACAAAACATATGCTTATACTGCAAATTGACGGTTTTTAATAGATTACCAATTTTAGTACTTCTAAGTGCCAATGACCGTTGAATTTTCATATCTTGAACCTTTCTAAAAATAATTCCTGGATAAGTGCTATGAACCAAATATACAAACCGTATTAGTGCCTATAGCTTTTGATGTTTTTAGACAAAGTGATAATTCTTTACTTCCAAATGCCAATTTCCTTTGACCCCACGACCTCGAAACTCTTCAAGAGTGATCCTAAGATTTATCCTTACTACTTTTAATTCACCTGACCTCATTAAGATCAGGTGAGCTGATGCCATTGAATGACCACCTCCATCGCAGTCTGCAACAAATATTGAAGTATAAGCACCAAACTTGGCCTGACTGGCCCTTTTTCAAAACCATTGTAAACATTCTATCCCACTGTCTAAGACTGCCGCCACGGATGAAATAAGCGAAACAAACTTCAAATGACCATTACTACTCTATTTCAAAATGTGTGATATACTCGAGTTAGTTAATTTTCAAAGTTTCAAACCGCGAGCTTTAGCGAGCGTTTTGAGACTTTGAAAATTAACTAACGAGAGTAGGATAAACATGATAATCAATCAAAACGAGTTGTGTAATTTGTTTCTACTATAGCACTAGATTATTTTGCAAATCAAAGTATTGAAAACGTCAAAAAGAATTATTTTTCTTCAATTCCAGTCATAATATAAGCCCACTCAATGTATTGTGACGTCAAATATAATGACGTCAATTGATGACGTCATAATTGAATTTCCTGACGTATCAGCCAATCACAACGCTCGGAAGGCGTTAACCACGTGTGGTTAATCGATTATATTTAATCAACTGCAGCCTCGATTATACAGCCGTTTTACAATGGTTAAACTACGCGTGTTATGGTAGAAATAGAGATTACACAACAAGTCGGGATTGATTATCATGTTTATCCAACTCGAGTTAGTTAATTTTCAAAGTTTCAAAGCGCGAGCTTTAGCGAGCGTTTGAGACTTTGAAAATTAACTAACGAGAGTAGGATAAACATGATAATCCATCCAAACGAGTTGTGTAATTTGTTTCTACCATAACACTAGATTATTTTGCAAATAAAAGTATAGAAAACATAAAAAAGAATCATTTTTCTTCACTTCCAGCCATAATGTAAGCCCATTCAATGTATTGTGACGTCAAATATAATGACGTCGATTGATGACGTCATAATAGAATTTCCTGACGTATCAGCCAATAAAAACGCTCGGAAGACGTTAACCACGTGTGGTTAATCGATTATATGTAATCAACGGCAGCCTCGATTATACAGCCGTCTTATAATGGTTAAACTACGCGTGTTATGGTAGAAACTAAGGTTTTAACTTTTGTTAATTCATACACACAAATGCAAATAGGTAGAGACTGAAGCTTAAGATTGATTTTCATGTTACGAATGAATGGTTGGTTGTAATGTCGTTTTAAGTCTTACTAAAGAAGGTTGCTCGATTTCTACTGTCTCATCCAAAGGACAGGAAGAACACCTCGCCAACCACCTAGACTCGAACCCACAACCTCAGGATTTGAAGTCAAACACCCCATTCGGAATCACTTTGTCTCCTTCATCGAATAACCATTACTGCATTATATCAAATCGGACTATCTTCAGACTTGCGTTAAAGAACTACAGCTATAAGCTTTTCACTTAGTGCCATGGATTTATAACTTAGTTTTATTTCATCTCAATAAGGTTAAACCCTATCGCAGTGAAAATTTCTTGCAATGATCTTCATATGGTTTAAAAGCTTTCTCGTGCATCTTTGCTTCGCAAACTTAATAAATATTGACTAAGCAATCATGTTCACCAAACAAGAAGACTCTACCTACAGTACTTATCATTACAGGATGATGTACCTCTTTTTGTATCGTTTGGATCCATTTGGGACGTCTGAATGGTTATCCCTTAGTTTTCCTTTGCAAACGTTAGTTGGCTATGCATGGAGGTACTTCTTATCAGTATAGTTTTTGACCAATAGGCCACGAGGAGTCAATTTTATCTGAAAGTTAATTATCTGTGACGACAGGCAAAATACAGTTAAACTATGACCCGCTTCAGAGCCACGTTGTCCTCCACGGACACTAGAAATGGTAAATCAAGGCCTTTTAAAAGCGTCTATATTTTGAATTAACGAAGGATCGAACCGGATAATTAGACGGTCATTTCGTTATCAAGTTTGTTTATTTTCGTTGGGCAAGTGGTCTGTCTTCGGACACATTTGACGGCATTCGGTAACGTCTCTGTATAAGTGAAAGATTCTTGAATGGACATCAAATGATAATACAACAGCAATCTTGTGTCGGAAATAGTTTCCGGTATAGTCTAAATAAGGCATGCAGACAGTGAAATATTTATAAAGTGATGATTTAAATTTCACGTTCCAGTATTTGTAAGGCATAGCAGAAATAAAAAAAAAGTTGAGTTATATATATTTTTAAATTCACATCTTTAATTGTATAGCCACTTTGTACTTGAAGAAGTATAAGAAACGTGTTGTTTTATATTTTAAAAAGAAATGTTCTCAAAAATTGCAATTTTACAACGACCCGACTTCAGATGAACAATTAGGACAAAATTCACTTTTCCAAAAATATCTTATGTTATTAAATGTGTAGAATATACGACATAGAAACATTGAAATGAATGGAATTAAAATCACTTGCGTAAATTCGTTTACTATTTCACCCAATCTAATTCTATATTCATTGCGCTTCTTTTCTATCCCGTATCATTGCATTCTACCAGGATGTTAAAGATCGTGACGTCATATTGGGTCAAGACAGTAAGTCGTGTAACTTACAACATAGTTCAGATGACATTTCTCTTCATTAATGCTAGTGTAACTAATAGAACATGCCACGTTTTAAAACATGTGAGGAGTACATCCTCTTGTTTAACATTGACCGTCCGTAAGCAAAATGTGCCTTTAAAATGTGCTTATTCTACGTTTTAATTTAATCAATCGTGCAAAAATCTTTTGAAAATTAAAGTAAAATTTTTAGTAGTAACTTTATTAGACTCAAGTGGGTTTACTCGAATTTTGTAAAGTACGGGGAGTTAATCCTATGATGTGGCTTCCCCAAAACTAAGATTATAATCGCGTTGTTGCTATTGGCTACACATTGGCAATAAGGGTTATCAATCTGGTTGAGACCAGATGCAGGTTGCTATGCATTATATTTTCCCTTGCATTTTAAAGAAAAAATAAAGTTATTCTGCCTATTCGTTATATATCAGCTTCTCTCATCGCTCATTCTCTCAGCAGAGATCCATTTTGAACGATTTTGTCAAAATATCTATTACAGAAAAATAAAGGCATAACTGTTGCATTGGCCTACCTGGGCTACATTTCATGGACTTGTTGCACGTCTGATCCGTCGGTGATTCTAGAAATTGAGTTTGTCCTTACGATTGCTTGTTACGATGTTTAATTGAAATTTGTTTTGATTAGACATTAAATAATAACCATGTTCCTAGTTGCTGCATTCGTCTTCTCATTGTCTTTATGTACAGTAAATTTGCCGAATTCGATTCGATCAAATAAGAGACACTTTCTAGCGACATCTAGTAGAATTGGTAAATCACAATTTCCCGTCGCTGTTGTTGTTGCATTGTATCTAACGTCCCACTCACGAACCTTCAACACAAATGAAACGTCATCTAATGCCGATGAAGGGCTTCAACTTTCTTCCTAGGCTAGACACTTAAGACCTTATGTTCAATTTCTATGACACGGGGCCTCAGTTTTCGCCGTTTCATTAGCAGGACAGGAAAGACAAATAGTGTTTTTCATTTAGCCACTACTTTCTGGTTTTTGACTTCTGTAGGCGTGTATGGGTATCTCTCTAGCCACATTTGTTACCGTGTTCTATCGTCCACTAATAATACCAAGTCGCCATCATGTGACTGTAAACTTTCGAAAATTGCGTAAAATAAACTTGGAAAACATTCTGATTCGTCGAAATTTCTAGATAACAACTCTTATCAAGTTGTTATCTCAGTTTCAATAACTCTTATCACGTTTATCTAATTTCTTGATAATCTTAAACAATTGGTCTATACTCAAGCACTTTTGCTTACACCTTTTATCTTAACATACGCATTTTGTTATTTCTATGATAGGCCCGAGTTTTACTGCAGGAACAGTTCATGGTTGCGCTGAAATCTGATTGCTCGATAGTGTATTTGACTCTTTTATTAACAAATATTTTGGAGACATGGACAATAGAATTTAATGCCACATTGTTAAATTTCACATAATTGTCAGGGTATTCGGTTTTATATTTTCCTAGCCTTAATTTCCACAAGTCATCTCAAAATGAAAGGACCAATTAGATTCCAGAGTGTGTGTTGATCGCGACCAGGATAAGAACAATGGTTTATCTTACCAATGTAATACAGTGAATATGATAAATAATAAGTAATACTTGAAACAATTACGATTGTGTCTAAAGACGTTTTTCTTGTTTTCAGATATCAGGAAGTCGATAGAGAGGGCAACCAGGATCTTACCGAAGAAATTTAAAGGTAATCTCTCTAATCCCCATCCTTATTTGAATTCCAGTAATTCGGTAAGATATGTATCTGAGTGAACTTTGATTGAAAGGACATTTACGTTTTTTGCATACGTTATTTGGACTTTCTAGTGACCATAAACCTGTCACAAACTTAGAAACATCCGTGTGTCAGGCATTAGTACATTTCTATGTTTGCACCCCTCATGAAATAGTAGGGCATATGGTGTTACTTATGTTCTGTCCTTCGTCAAAATTATTATTTCTCAGTTCATTTTCTCGGCCATGCATGAGCAGTTTGAATTGAGTTTTAATATACAGACCTGTCTGCCATGAGAACGTCGCATATCCGGTTGGGAAGAATGGATTTTGGCACAGTTATGTCCCCTGGAATTTCATAGAATTCAATTTCTAAACTTTCCAACCAGCGGGAACATCTGTGTCGCTCCAACACGTCTAGCTCAAACTATGCTGTAGGTTTAAATAAATACTACTAATTTGCAATTACTATAGACGGCCACAGAGTCACACTATTTTGGTGTATTCTATTTCAATATACAATGTATAACGTCCCATTTTTTTTCTATTTTTCAATCTTATTTAAAATTTGTAAGTACTAATTTACCCATTTTTCTTTTTATTTCTCATTTCAAATTTTCTTAAACATGTATTTAACGTTTTCTGTCATTTATACACGTATCTTTATGCATGGTAATGTATCTATTAACTTATGTGCATAGTTATTCATTTATTGATCTGCCACTTTGATATACATGTAATTTTTAATATTTCAACAAAACAGAGCAAAAATGCATTATAGTATGAAACCTTCTCACATCTTTCCTGACCTGTAACTTTGAGGCCAATACGCACGATATAGTTTTCCTTGAATCAGATATGATCGTAAGCGGCAGGTCAGTGTGTTAATGTGCAATATACCTTATTACCATTATGATGCAGTTATCGCTCTTTGAAAACTCTTGTACACATAAGGTAAAAAAAGAAAGTCCCCGAGAAAACGTGATATTTTTCGGACATCCACGGTGACATATAAAAACCATGATTTAAACGAAAGGCTTCGACTGTAACGATCGAGAACATTTAATGAGACAACATATATTAGTCAGACGATGTATCGCAATTAAATGTAGTTGTAATAAGAGAAAAGACAAACATATCTAATTTCGTAAATACCTAAGTTTGAAGATATACGCAAAAATCGGTTTAATCTGTTAAGCGTATGGGATTCAGCCGGTATTCGAAGTGCATATTGACGTTCGGCAAGTAAAAATATCAGCCCCTTAAACAGTCTAACGAGATTTTCTGTTTTATATTGTTATAAATACAATATAATCTTTTCCAATGAAAATGTTAATCTCAGATATACCAATTTATACGTCGTCGTCTCTGTGTATTTGTAAACAGATTTTCCGGATACTTGGGCTCAACGCGCCTTTAATGTGAAGAGTTCCGCTGATGTTAATATTGCGTATTTAATGTTTTTTTCGTCCCACTCAATAACATTTTACCTCTTTGGATACGTTACCGAATGTCGGTGTAGGATTACACATGTTAGTCTGTGCTAGGTACTTTTCATAGCGCCACTCCGCGGTTGGCTGTCCCTGTCTTTCGGATGAGACAGTAAAAACCGATGTCCCGTGTCACAGTAGGTGTTGGCACGTTAAAGAACCCTCCCTGCTCTACGGCCATAAGTGCCGAGCACAGGCAAAATTTGTCGCCCTTCACCGGCACACGGTGACGTCTCCATATGAGTGAAATATTCTTGAGTGGGACGTTAAACAACAACAAAACAAAACAAACAAACGAAACTTTTCATAGCGCCGTAGCTATTTCTATCATCATCATCATACAGTATGTGATTTCGTTTGATAATGTCAGGAAGAAATTATTATTACTTAAAATAATAATCAAGTAAAATTTATTTGAAGGCGATGCTTATCAAATCAAAATTTAATTATTTATGAAGAATAATAATAATTTGAAAAAATATATATACTTCACCCCTTCTATAGATAAAATGCTCGTACATATTTGAATTAATTATTTTAAAGTTTTTTTTTCTAATTATGAAAAATATGAAGTTGTGAATATTTCATGATTTCTACTTTTCCCATGTTTTGTTTGTTTGTGAATTTTCCTGTAATCCACGTTCCAAAAATGTCATTTCTTTCTTTTCAGGGAGGGGATGCTTATTTACCAAATTGTTGAGTCACACAAACCGAGGCCATATTACACAATAGTTGTCGATACGCTCCCTGCTCAATGGCCATGACTGCCGAGTACAGATACAATTTTTCGTCCTTTAACGGCATACGGTGACGTCTCCATTTAAGTGAAATATTTTTTAGTGGGACGTTGAACAATAATACAAGAACAACAACAACAACGAACATCAACGACAATTACAAGTGAAGTTGTTCTTGTTGCTGCATGTTGTCGTTTACTCTTTGCTTTGATAATGGTGTTGATTTAGTTGAAGCTGTCTGCTTCTTAGGTTTTTTTTCTAGATCAATTTCATTTTCGCCCATTTTACAATTTACGATTCAGACAATTCAGGGTCAGAACATAATACATGTACCGAAATACATTAATACAATCAAATTTAAAAACCTCTGATCATGGAGAAGCAAAGTAAAAGCTTAGATTAATACAGATAAATACCGAATTGATATTTCTAAATTGATGTTTTGGACAAATGGTCTTTTCTATTCTAGTGTCGAAGGGGATGATTTTATTCTGAGTATGCACAGATAAGATATGAAAAGTCCTAGACTATTTGTATAACATTACTCAGATAAATGGGCGTGAATACATTCTGCCTCTTAATATTTCATCTTGTCAACAGACCTAAAATATTCATTTTAAGTACCGAAATGAATCGATGACCTTTTAGCAAAGTGATTCGAACTTATTTGCCGCAATTTTTCCGCAGCGAGAATCGCTGATAACGAAGACGATTTCCAATTTAATATGCTTAAATGGTTTTTTTTTTCTATTAGTTTATTCTATATGATATAACGTTTTTTTTTTCATATCAGTGAATACCCTTTAGCACCTTCTTTTAAGTAAGTGTCAACTTTGTTCTAAGTACAAATTGTATAATCTATCATTTATCAATACCAGAACTAATAATCCGAGGAATGGCGGACAGATAGCGATGTATAAACAAAATTCCTTAAATGACCGAAAACAAATTTATACTTCCACAATTTACAGGTCTATATCTATCAAGAGAATAAACATATCAACACACTACAGACAGACCCTAGATTAAAAGATGATCCAGATTCCGTCATTAGAAGGCAGGAAGGTGAAATATAAGCAGGAATTTGTGGTGATGTGACGTGATGGTTGGTAGGTTTGCACTTCATCGATTTAACTTAATTGCGAAATGGGATTTAACTTAAGTGGCTATTTACCTTTAACATACGCGAAAATACAGAATAATTGTTAACTTAAAACGATCGGTGTATTATTCCTATCTTTTAATTTCTGTATTAAACGGAAGGTTTTTAGTTTCTTGTGTTTTAGATCACGAGCTTTTGTTCGATTATGAAAGTTTTCAACGTACATTTGTATATGAATTAAGAACTACTTTAAGGTATTTCTCATATTGGGAAATCGGGAAGACTTAAATTAAGAATCCAAAAATCCTTTGTAAAAAGGGGGGGGGGTCGAAGATTTAATAAATCAACGAGAAATAAAACCGTGGCCAAAAAGAAAAAATAGACAATACTACAAATAGTAATACACACACTTACACTTTTAACTAAAGATAGAGTAATACGAACCCCCTAAAAACCGGGGGATGAGTTCAGGTGCTCCGGAAGGGTTAGCAACTCTTACACTCGTGGCACCCATCGTGTCACCTATACTTTTAATCCAAGAAAATATCAATTTCAGTAATAATCGTACACGGTAAAAGAAGAGCGAGAATAGGTGTATGACAAGGGGAACATACCCCTCATCATCTGTAAAAAAGACAAAAGAGCACCATAAAAAGAAAAGAAATTGATGAATGATTTTAATATAACGAAATCTAAATTTAACCGGCTTTATAACAGAAAAGCGTGCCATAAGGGGAAAATGTCTGAAGAGCAGATAAATCATCTTCCAGAGAATTGTGATCTGTATCGTAAAACCTATTTTTACATCACTGAGATAATGCATAGAATGCATCATAAGGCAATATAAAGTTTAAGTGGAGCTTGTATATTGCGTCATGTTTTAAAATAGTACCAAATGTTTCAAGTGTGTAAATTGTAAGATCTTACAAAACCAAAATACCAGAAATGAAATGAAAATATATTGACTTATTGAATATATGCTGACATTAATGACACAAGAGTTCAGATAAACACACTTTTTATATAAAATTGTATCTCTACTCCTCCACGTCTGTCATTGATTTGAAGGCGACTTCAAAGTCAGGTGAAAGAGCTTAAAATTGTGGTCTTTGCACTTAGATAATCAAACAGTTTTGCTGATCATTCATACCATTATTTGACACTTCCGTTTAATTTGTGGTTATATAATATATTTTATTTTGAATCATGAACGTGTTCTACGCTATATTTCTGTGTTATTTTCGTCCCATTTGTGATGAAAAATTTGAGCACGTTGGATTCCTGGTTGAAGATGTGTCCTGTATGCAAAACTTCTTTTGATATCTAAGCGAAGTAAACTGTTGTTGTTGTTGTTGTTATTGTATTGTTGTTTAACGGCCCAATCAAGAATATTTCACTCATATGGAGATGTCACCGTGTGCCGATGATGGGCGACAAATTTTGCCTATGCTCAGCACTGCTGACCGTAGAGCAGGAAGGGTTCTTTAACGTGCCAACACCTACTGTGAAATGGGACCTCGGTTTTTACTGTCCCATCCGAAAAACATGGACGACCAACCGTGGAGTGGCGCCGCGGGATTCGAACCCCGGACCCTTCGATTCGAAGTCAAACACGCTAACCACTCGGCCACGGCGGCCCCGCGAAGTAAATTAATAACTATTGAAGACCTACGCAACTCTTTAATACAACGTAAAAGTTATACCATAGACTAATCGTGATCTAATATGATCACAATAAGTAATTATGCAAATAAGCTTCTTAACGCTGAACGTTCAAAGTAAATATTAAAAGATTTCTCAAACCTAAAAAAGAAATTGAATTGAAAGTTCTTCACCAATGAAACTCTAGAATGATTAAGGAAGTATAAATTTGCCGTGAGAAGTACTTCTAGAAAGGAAATGGAACCTTTGACTTCTTATTGTTGAAAATAAAAAGGTATACAACTTATACTTAAGGTATCATTCAATTCAAGACTACTGCATACTCACTATTATTTGCCAACTGTTAAAAAAAGGAAGACGCCATTTAGTACAATTTTCAAAGTATAAGTGGTGTGTGTTTATGGGCGAAATTCTCAACTGCATCCGCACATACTCGACATATACTTTGTCACTGTCAACTTTAATGACACACTGATCTACTTTAAGACGTTTTCACAACATTACACATTTTTGAAGATGTATTCTCAATTTAATGGGTGAAATAGAAAATACCAAAGGGCATTCCAAATAGAATAAGTCAACGGCAGACAAAATCGTGGCCAAAACAAAAAGGAGACAAAATTACAAACAGAAATACACAAATTAATTCGTCCTCAATATTTAGCGGGATTTTCGAATATTTTGTTCAATTTTGTTCACAAGGCTATTTATTTTGGGAACAAGAGTTTTAAGATAATTGATTTATATTCTAATTTGCTTTTCAATGCCAAATAAGAAAATGTTTAGTTTCTATACGTCATGTAAATCAAATCAAATTCACTTGAATAAAAAATTGACTTTTTAGTGAAGGACAATGACCACAAGGCGTTTCAGATATAGTCATAGAAATTTTATTTCACCTTGGAGAAATAGAACTCCGTGGAATCCCTTGAGACTTAATTCTTTAATTATCCATCCGCTTCCCCTCTAAAATTGAGCAACAAATCTAAACTTGAATTTGTGCTTTCTCCAGATGAGATGGAATAAATATTGCGAAATTCATCTTTTAAAAGTATAATTGTATATCTACGATAAATCAGTTTCACGAGAGCCAGGTAATTTTGAGTATGTACCTATGCGTACCTTTTCACCCCGGATCACGTATATCTTCTATCGTGAATTGCTAAGCTGTATCTTCTGATTAAAATTTTGTCTTACGTGACTAGCAGATAAATAAATGTAAACACTAGATTTGTTTTAGGAACAATGATTAAATTCCGCCAGATTTATTGCTTTTTACTGATTAATAACGAAGAATTGTTTTCCGGGTCTTTTTTATAAGGTAAAGTCTTGGTCTATAGCTATTTCTTGGAATCTATGGTTACTCTAAGAGAAATATGTGGATAGTACGTGTGTACTTGCATTTGAAACTTGTGAAAATACGAGTAGAATATTTTTGAGTACGTGCGTACATTATGCATTCGTTATCGATTAAAGATTAAATCGCATCTCAAACAAATGCAAGTATGGCTTTCAAGACACTAAATTGTATAAGAGAAAATTCTAGATATACAATACATCTAAACTAGAAGGCCTACGTTATCCATGTAAAACATCACTTTGGACCAGTTTAACTTGAACTAGATCTGTGCGCTAAGCACATTATTGAATAGACAGTGACAAGGTATGTCATATAATTTCGCCTATAGAGCACTGGATTCCCATAATACATTCCAATAACAGTATTGAGAAAATAACGATTTGTTTAGACGATATCATGTCCGGCCTTGACTAAGCCTACTCGTTTTAACTTCACATTCCTTAGAAAGCATTTAGTAAGCATAATGTTCAGACTATGATTCAAAGTGTATCAACAATGACGCCACAGGTATTGCACCTGGTACGATAAGAACTTTATATTTTACGTTTGTGTTCTCTTTCCGTTACGTTTGAGACCATTGAGATAGAATTAAAGACACTGAAATTATATTTCATAAATCATTAAAAGTCACTCATAAAAAACATGTCAATTTGAATTTAATTTAGATCGTATGTAGCATATGTACTTCTTTGCACCATCTATGATTGTGATGCTGCACTTAAAATTCTACATCGTAACCTGTTGCTACTCCCCTTATTTAAACGTTATTTAGTAATCGGCCAATTTAATGAAATCTGATATTGTGAATATATTTTTAAATATCTTTTCCTTGACTTCTTTGTAACCCATAGTATTGAATAAACATATAACTCGTAAGAACAGAAAACCCACGCAAAGTATTAAAACTCTCGATAAAGAGATCGCCCAATCGATTCAATATGCTTATATGACATCATTAGAAGGGGCCAATTGAGAAGAGATAGGGAAGCGTCTTTATATCCGCCTTTTGATTTTATACGTTCATGCTAACTTCGATTCTTTTCTTTTTGGCATCTTTTATATTATAATTTATTAAAATTTATTCCTTTTATTTCATTGACTTGTGTTGTTTTCCTATTATATAACCACCTGTTCTGTAATAATATATAATATCACAGGTACAGTGTCCTAAATAATGCTGCTTTATATTTCATTGCTTGGATTGGACTCCTCTCCTAATCCCTCAAATACCTGTTACCATTTCTTTTCCTTATGGTAATATGCCGCTCAAGATTTTATTTGTTTTTAGTATTTCTTTATTTTTGTCGTCTTTTATTCCAAATTCAAATCGAAAATTATCTGCTGACTTCGTTGCTCTGTGGGACTTGTTTTCTGTTCCCTGTTACTTTCGATCTGTCATTCGGATTTCTTGGAATTTTCTGCCTTCGATATTATTTGATGATTGTAATAATTTCTCCTGGCTATTTCTACATTGGTACCTGTCTTAAATGCCCATAAGGTATATCAATAAGCAAACGGTAGACCATTTCTTGTTTTATATTGGTATGTTCATTGTAAACTTTTAAAAATGCGAGTATTTTAAAATGAGTTCTATATTGAAAAAGAAATGGAAATAAATACTAGATTCAAATGCAATTTAGAGCTGTGATTTTAACAGATACTCAAATAACAGAGAGATATTTGGTCATTTAAGGTCATTCCTCCCATTCAGGATTTTGGTACTCCAAGCGCTTATTTCAAAAAACTTACTCAAACCACTGTATCAGTTATTTTTAAATTCATATCTTATAAACCTGGATCGTCGTTCAAATATCAGTATAAGCAGATAGCAGTAATATATCGCAAGATAAAAATAAAATTTTACGATGTATGGCTACATTTGTATAATTGATTTCTCATAACACTTATAGAAAAGGGAAAAGGAGAAAATTAAGGAAATAAAGAGATATAACAAGTTTTCTCATTCTTTTAATTGGATTGGAGAAGTATTCTTTATGAAGCTTTAATTTACGATTGTTCCCTACTCGTTAGTGATATTTCTTACTTTGATTTCTGGTATTACTCGAAACTATGTTTAATTTACAAGAAAATGACTTATTTACACCTATATACATTGTGGATTTGTTATCATCAATATGATTATTGAAGTCAAACTAAATTTGAACCCAACCCCCTCCACGGCCAAAAATGTTCTTGACTGTTATCACTATATTATGGCATTCAGGTATTTTCCCTGATCATTCATCTTCTGGCATTCAAGTTACCGCCCTTCATACTTCTCAGAACTCTGATAAAATTTGATTAAATTTGTAAACACTTTAGTCACAATAGTGATAAAACTTACATCATCAGATGACTGTTGTGTCAAGATAAGGTTTGTGTTTTCCTGATACCCTTGTATGTATAAGATTAATTTGCTTGTCAGACTAATCAGATATTTGCTTCCTTATTGTATACTGGGGAGAAGAGAGAAATAAAGTATTCTGTCAATAAATAATTGCAATTCTCATCCTCCCCATGCCTTTATTCGTATTTTTTCGCATGGAACATCACCAGAGTATGGTGCATAGATGACTTAAAATAGATGACTTAAAACTCCTTTGTCAAAATCGATGCGGAACATTTGAACGACCATTATCTGAAGAGATTCAGAATAAGATCCACTTTGGCATAAATAAACCTCATTTACAAAGTGAACGCAATTTTTAAGTTTTGTCAGTAAATATTTCATTTACAGTAGAAACTTGTAATTAAGATCACCCAAGTGACTGTCTAATCTTGGTCTGGTCACTGAGGTGGTCTGCTATGCGCAGTGAAATCTCACATGTTAGTACACCCAAGTGGCTGTCTAAACTTGGTCTGGTTAGTGAGGTGGTCTGCTATGTGTAATGTAACCTCCCAATTTAGACCACCCAAGTGACTGGCTAAACTTGGTCTGGTTAGTGAGGTGGTCTGCTATGTGTAATGTTACCTCCCAATTTAGACCACTCAAGTGACTGTCTAAACTTGGTCTGATCAGTGAGGTAGTCTGCTATGCGTAATGTAACCTCAGAAGTAAGACCACCCAACTGACTGGCTAAACTTGGTCTGATCAGTGGAGTAGTCTGCCATTCGCAATGTAACCTCAAAAGTAAGACCACCCAACTGACTGGCTAAACTTGGTCTGATCAGTAAGGTAGTCTGCTATGCGTTATGTAACCTCAGAAGTAAGACCACTGATAATAGTGCTCCACACAATAGTTGCTTAGTTTTTGAGGATGGATATAATCGAACAAAGATTTTTGTAATGAAATGCTTAGTGCTCTTTGGTCAATATTAGGTGCAATGCAGACTTATCCAGAGCCAGGCTTTGGTATTGGATACAGTTTGTCTTAGAATTAGTATTGCTTTCTGGTAGATTTTTTTTTTATCAAAACACATATTGATACTAACATAAACTGGCTTTCGATCCATATTTCCGGTAATCATAGCTACATTAGCATACAAACGTGTCTGCTAGATTTATAAAACTCCAGATTTTGATTAATGCATAGGTAAAATATATGTCCAAAACATAGCTATCACCCGTTGTAATTATTCAGTGATGAAAATGAGTGATTTCGTGAAAAAGTACTGACTTCATGTTGTAAATTTATATTTACCTTCAATTATTTATTTAACTGACAAGTTATAATTCCAGAATGTTCAGATATTATTGGATATACTCGTATTTAAAACGCAATTGCATTTGACCAATAGGCGAAAACTTGAGGTAAAAACTGTATATGAATTTAATTCAGTTTGATATCCACATATATATTTGCGTTTACTGTTTTAGAAATCAAATACGCCTATTAGACTTAATTTTCATAGAAAGCTCAAAATTAGAAGTTAAATGGTTGAAATACTCAGATCGATGGCAATTTTTTGTAATATAATTTTGTATATATAATTTCATTCATGTGTGTGTGTGTGTGTGTGTGTTTAACGTGCTTTGCGACCTGATCGTATTTTAACTAGGTAATGAGTGTTTTAGCATCATACAACTGAAAGATTATTGGACTTCATTTTTATGGAAAGAAAAATATTTCAGGTACAACATTCGAATGCACTTTCATTGATCGATCGATCGATCGATCGAGAGAGAGAGAGAGAGAGAGAGAGAGAGAGAGAGAGAGAGATTAGCTTGCCAACTTCTGTCAATGTAATCAGTAATAATTTTGATATTAACCTCTTGTACAAACCTCTTCCTGGTGTATTTCTGTGAAGGGTAAGGAGGTAAACATTTTTTTAAATAAAGTTCATATCTGCATTTCTCAGAACGACAGTAAAATTCAATGAAGTTAATTCTCCTGCATGTGTTTATTACGTGTTTCTCTTTATATCAAGGTGTCGGGAACTCAACACCTTCTTTGGTAAATATTAGTCCTTAAAATAAACTTGTTACCCTTGTAAGTTTTGATACATAATTGACCATTAGTTGTGGTTGATAAGTTATACATGTATAAACGGTTTAATACAATAATCGGATATATCATAATAAGAAATTTGGAAATTGTGTTCCTGTTCTTCCCTCCTTAACGGCATAAACCCTAATGTAAAGTATGTATTATTAGGTTCGATCATCGCTTCTTGGTAGTACGCTTGCATGGTAGGAATGGAGGGTCTGAGTCCGGCTACGACAATAATGATTTTCTATACTTGTGATTAGAAAGCAAACGTATATTTACATAATCATATATTGGCTTGGTACGTTCATAACCCTTCACCACACAAGATATATACATTTACCTTAGCACAGGTGTAAAACAACAAAAATCAAATTTAACTGCCCTCACATTATCCTGTTTTCGTCTCCGAGATACTGAAGATAAGCCTGGACATATTTTGCACCCACGCATTTATACTGGTGACTTTGATTTTAACCAGTTGTTACGCGCATTTTCATTCTAGTAAACTAGCTCTATAATTTTGCAAAAGATTCATTTTCTTTTTAGCAGTTGTGTTGTGACCAACAAATTACGGTGTAATATTATATACTTGATATTTTATTTCATAAATGATTGATTGTTATTAATAATTTTGTGCGAGGTGTATGACTAATAGCAGTATAAAAATTGCAGAAGTACTGTGTGATGATCGAAAATCAAAGTCCAAACAAACACGATGAGGAATAATAACAGTCTCATAGTGGAAAACAAGTGCAAATCCCTAATGAGATGGGACCAGATGCCCGAAAGGATCCAGCGTCCTCTTTCGGCATGCTACACTCGTTGCCAATGTTGGACGGACATACCGTCGTGCACCATGTTTGAAGATAGAGCCCAGGTTTGAACCCCAGTATGGAATCTGCATCTGCTGTTGTATTTTACTGCAGTGTATAAGCAAAATATCTATTGTAGAAATAAAAGAAAAATATTGAATAAAATGTATGTTTATTTCTAAATTAAATTGACATGTGATAACAAAATTTAGGTCATTTTCATTCTTATTTGAACCATGCTAACAATATAACGCAACTTAACGTTTAAACTAAAATGCTCGATTTTGAAAGATATTTTATCCATATTTTTAGATTAATCATTAAAAATGATCTAATTCGAAGAAATATAGGCCTATTATTTAGAATAATAATGTATTTGCAAATATTTATTCCAAATTGTTCCCGATTTTATAGTAGGTCTATATCTATATTCTTAATTTGAACATTCCTTTGAGAAGTTTCATTCAAAAACAAGGTGTTGTTCTTTATCGTGTTACATGCAATATCAAGCACTCTTCAAATTAATGAAAATTGGGTTACGTATTCATCTCTGTTGGAAACCAACTTAAATGGGAACAAGGGGGAGAGTACCGACAGCTGTCATAAAACATAAACACTTTTCACGCAATGGAATCAATAGGGTGTAGGTTCGACCTTTTGAAGACTATGAGTTTCTATAATTGTGTGTATTGTAGATTGTTGTTTAAAGTCCCACTCAAGAATCTTCCACTTACATGGAGACGTCACCGTGTGCCGGCGAAGGGCGACAAATTTTGCCTATGGTCGACACTTATGGCAATAGAGGAGGGGGTCTTTAACGTGCCAACAACTACCGTGACCATTACGGTATCTCTGTTTATACTGTCTCCTCCGAAAAACAGGGACGGCCAACCGTACCGTGACTTGGGCTCGAATCCCGGGCCCTTCGATTCGAAGTCGAACACGCTAACCACTAGGCCACGGTGGTCCCTTCTATAATTGAAGCCCATTATTCTGACCCGAAGAGCAATGTAATAAATGTACAGTATATATATTTCTATAGATATGAGTTCAGCACATTCCCTACCTTTAACCTTCATTCAAGTACTATGGAACTAACTGGTGTGCAACAGTTTTAAGTCAGAGTACTGTATGGAATTTTAAAATGTACCTTATAGCTTCAAAGTCTAGAGCTCTGTGATTTTAACAGTAAACAATTATTCATTAAATGATCAATTCACAATGATGCTCTCATCCGGATATTTTTGTCAGGTTTAGTTAGATTCCATATTTTGACTTTGTTTTACGCGTTGGACTTCCGTATCAGGAGTAAAGGTTCAAGAAGATCTTGATGTGGAACTCAACTTCCTTGATTAATCTTTTCCCAAGATTATTTGCAAGTATTCTACTGCACAGCTACTTTCTCATACGCCATAACTCGTGTGATATACGGTTAAAACACCCAGGCTCAGTTGTTCATCAACTGGTTAAAGTTTAATTCTCGACCTCGGTTTAAAATAACCAAGTCTTAAAAGTAAGCCCAGAATTAAATTCTGTTGTTGAATGATCTAATTGACAAAGTTGAAGTGAACATTTGTCATATTTGAGAAATTTTACCAAGCTCTGTAGCTCAGTAACTCTATTTCTACAAGGTTTTATAATATTTAAACCTCGGTTAAATTAACTTACTGTTAAACAACTGGGCCTTAAACGAAAGTTTCGAAGTAGTGACTCTGATTGCCAACCCATGTTTGTGAATTGACTGCATCGGATAGCACAAGATTTTGTTTAATATCGTCATGACTACTTAGAATGCTTGCTACCAAATCATCTCTTTTTTCAAAATCTTTTTTTATATCTTTCCCGAACCATGTTCATCGAGATAATTTTTTCCACTTTCGATAATAATTAGCATTTTTTCAAAAATGACTGATGCTTTACTAAACAAAAAAAAATATTGGTGTGCAATAAATCAAAGCCAGCCTATACTTTGTTAGTTTTTTGTTTTGTTTTTTGTTTTGTTTTTGTTTTTTGTTTTGTTAGCTGGTAAAAAGTTGATGAAAGTATATGATCTTCAGTTACAACAGGCAGATAAGAGTTTATACTAAATATCTAAAGGAAATAAAAGAATTATATTTCCATTTGGAATACAATTGCTTAATAAGTATCTGTCAATGATTTTCTCTGTCAAGGAACTAATTCATGTCAAAATATTTAGAGAAATATCGGAAATTGGTTTTGCGTGTAAAGGTCAATAGGGAGCATACCGAGCGACCTGCATGTGCGTTCAACAACCTAGAAATGGTGCGTTCAATACACCTACGTACACAATGACTAAAAGGTATGAAATCGTTATTTTGGGAGTGTTTTTATTACTTTCACTTCAGGATAATAACAACATTTTGAACACAACACAAATACAGTTCCCGGATAACTACATTAATGAAACTGAGACAGCATGGTTAAAACGTGAGACATATGACATAATTTTATTCATTGGTAGAGACAGAAAAACGGATGCAACCATATGTATATTAGCTTCGAATGAGATTAAAGTTAGCCAACTGCAGTAATAGCAAAAGGCGGTTGTGGGCGTCGTCCGGTTTTGCATTCACATGCATCAGCATGTGCATGGCTTTAAACGCATGTAAGTCTATTTACATGAAACAACTATATGTGAAGCAAAAACTCATACAAGTGTGAATATCTAATCATGCTTCGATAACCCAATATCCAGACATAAAAATATAAGTAACCAACAGGAAATAACTTTTGCAGGGAGATAATTCCAATAGCCTCTCTCTCTCTCTCTCTCTCTCTCTCTCTCTCTCTCTCTCTCTCTCTCAGATAATTCAACTAGCTCTTTCTCTCACACTCTCTAAACACAATAAATAATTTACTCGACATATCTAATGTTAAGGCATAAAGTTATTTATCTTCTTTTTCATAATACTTCGCATTTTGCTGTTCCAAATATAGTTGCTTATTCTTATTCAGCAATTTGATTTTATCATCATGTTTCTCTGCAACATATATTACAACAACAGTAGTAGATAAAATAACTAATGTCTGTAACTGTTATGAACTTTTACGTATGAACTATGATTTCCTTAGGAACGGCCACTGCAATTATAAAAACGTCTAGAGCTGTAATTCTGATAAAAGTTCTGATGCAGACTCATTTTTGTCCATCACAGCAACTAACTTCACAATTTTTGATTGGTTCAGACCATTCATATATTTCGTATTGTTGTAAAACTTTCTTTTGACGTCAATGTCTGATAGAGGGTTTCTCCAATGACCATATGGCGTATCACATCGAGCTTCTACCATGCTTCCATCTTTTAAGGTCACTCTGACCTTCACATACATTTTGTCAAACGAGGCGACATTGTCGTCTGGTGTATGGACAACTGTTTTCCTGAGAAGTGTGTGTAAATCATGTCGTCGTCTGTGACTATAATGAAAGGTTTCAGGTGTCACCTCACCATCGAGTAAAGCAGAACATGAAGTAAACTGGAATGAATGTCGCGCCTCGTGCTCAGTACTTGGGATAGGTCTGTTGATGTATTTCGACTTAGGAGCAATTATTTCAATTTTAGAGAATTGGTTGACAGAAAAATTGCCGACAGTATTTATGATTTCTTCTCTCACTCTCAGAGATGAGTCTATTGCCCAGTGCATGCCGAGATGACACGGATATCGCTTCAATGCAATATCCTGGTCATGCAAAATGACATGTTTGGAATTATCTAATTTTTCCAACAAGCCAAAGGGATTAAAGTCGTCATAAAAAGCGCCAAATCCAGACTCCATATCCAATATATCTGGGTTTCCCTCTATACCACTGTCAGCCAGAAGTGCTGCTTCTAATCCAAATCTTGCTGCTTTTCCGGCGTGTAGAGGTTTAGTTGTTGTCCCTGCGTTTGCCATCGGTGCTCCAGCAAATGATGCCGCGATAGCCATGGCGTGACGACATTTATTTGGACTGTGTCCAAGCAGACGAGATGCAGCAGCAGCACTCCCCATTACACCAACTATAGCTGGAGGGTGAAGTCTGCAAAGAATAGAAATTAAGTGTCAATGGATATGCAACGTTGAGTAAAAGAATACATTTAAAATTAAAAACAATATTTAGACAATTATAGTTAACAATGATTCACCAATAAATTGAATACGAAACTAACGTTCATTTAACTTTGACCTGCCAGACGAATCTAAAATAACAACAAAACATTGCTTTGAACAAATTGCTGTAGCGTTTGAAATTTATCTTCTTTCTCATACAAACACACATATCCATGTACCTGTTCGGAATTTTGCGAGCCTGTGAAGAGGTTTGTAGCAGAATTCCTTGGACCTGGACCCCAACATTGTACGCCACCAAAATATCTTGCAATGAAATATTGGTTGTCTCCGGTAAATAATCTATAAGTGCCAATACAGCGGACAAAACAGGACTACTAGGATGTGTAGCTGGATGCCAAGTATCATCATAATCCATAGCATGGCAACTAGAGCCGTTAAGATATGCTGCCATCGGCACTGTGGTTTTCAAGTTGTCTGTACCCCAGAGAAGAGCTTTTCCGTTTTTCCCGACACCCTCTGTAGTGCTGGCAAATTGCCTCAGTGTGGCTGCTATATGTGTTTGCGCACCAATGATTCCTACACCAAGGGTATCGAGTATCATGCGCTTGCTTCTGTGCTGAGCTGTATCTGTTAGGTTGTCCATGGAAAAGTTTGATACATGTTCTGACAGGCGCTCGGTTAAACCTACTTCTGGTAAGTTTATCTCTGAAAATTACAAGACATAAATTAATTGAGAATGTTTCAGCACTGTCATTCCTGCATATATATTCTTACAAATCAATACAAATCTTTATCCATCTACATGCATTTAAATTAAACTGATGAAAATAATGTGAGAAACATGATTTGTTTGTTTGTTTGTTTGATGCATGATTTGTTTCATTTTGAGTTATCTTCATCCTTATAAGATATATAATTTAACCTATGGGATTACATGAATTTGTATGATAAACAGAACTCAATTGTTATTTACTGGATAATTTGAGAAGAACCGTAATGAGAGAAATAAAAGTATATTATGATAACGATAAACAGACATGTTGTTAAACACGTACTGATAAAAAAAATCCTGTGCATTTATATCTCATATTTACATAGAATTTCAACTCACCATTAGCGACTTTATAGACGTGTATAAATCGCTTGCTTTCCGTGTCTCCTGTGTTCGTTGATATATATCTGGCAGCTAGCGACGTAGGTCGAACAACGGAGCATTGGCATTTTTGAAGAATTCCCTTCCCTAAAACCGCCATAGTTGTATTGAACTGGTTCATAATGCTGCAGAATTATGATTATAGATTTAAGTATAAATGCAATTATTTATAAAACTTCTGTCTATAATATGCATCTTTTTGGAGCAAGAGAGTCCAAACATAGTTAATCGTGAGACAAAATTATATACATGGACACAACAACGACATTGTAATTCAGACTGAGAATGCCAGTTACATTGAATGTCGAGAAAATATCATTACATACAATGAATATAATAAACACTAATTAAAACGCAGACCCAAAAAGTCATATCGATGTGCATAATTTTCTGTTGATTTTTTTTTTCAGAAAAGTTCAATGAAAATTTCGTCAACACAAAATATATAAATAAATACACAAAATTATTTTGAAATCACTACCTTTATCTGTGCTGTCGATTTGTTTCTGATGGGTAAGTAAAAAGCAATCGCTATAAATGTACGTGCACCATCACGTGTAATAACATGAGAGATTTATTGACTATATATAAATACCAAGGTGGATTTCCCGAAAATTACAATCCCTAAGAAAGCTGGGTTTTTTTATGACGCTGTTATTAATCTAAGGAAAATCAAGTGGACATGTGACTAGTGTACAAGTATGTATATACGACGAATCCGACATTACAATGTGTCATGCAGGGTTAAAATTAGATCAGCTCGACAAACAGAGACTCATATACACTCTGATTTTAGAAACAAGATTAAAGTCGCTAAAGTATGAGTATGATCACTTCTCTTACATGTATCTCTTTCTTGCTAACTTCAAACCTCCCCCTTGATCTTTTCTGAACTTGATATTTCAGGATTCAATCCTGCTGACGAGATTGGCCCAAGCTAAACACTTTTGTACATGTACAGCTAATACAAAGTTTCGGAAGTACAAGTATACATTTTTATTAGTCGAAAGCAAATAAGTTCTTTCAAAGGATTTGAAGAGATTGGCCTGGTTGAAGTGATCAGTTTCACGGTATCTCAGACAGAAATACTGTCTATAAGAACTTCTGGATTGCCGTTGGCGAGATAACTATGATTTTATGTCAGCAATTACTGAACAGCCAAAATTGTGTGCTTTATCCAGGCTTGGGAAATAGAAAAAACAACGCATTTCGATTTTTTTCACAAAATGATAATTTTTGAATACACTTTCCTGTTTTGCGACAGCCCTTAATTTACATTTGTACTAATAAATTCTTTTGATAGTGAACACAGACGGCCAGAATTTTCCCCAGAGTAAACATTTTTCAGTATATTTTGTTTCTATGTTGTTGTTTTTTTTAATGTTGACTTCATTTACTGGACTTGAAAGATTCCCTTTGAACATTTGCCATGAGTGTGCTAGCCGGTTCGCTTGCGTTAGACTATCTGACCCCACTCCGTTTTGTTCATATATTTTTTCTTCATGTTGAAGCCAATTTTTTCGAAATTTACAAGACTTGGAGATCCAACTATCTCTGATAAGTATTCCGTCTTTCATATTTTGCATTGGACGATTGATTGTGAATCCTGTTCTTCCGTTTCTGCTTACTATACAGCAAATATGAAATACCTGTCTTTAATAAGTGACTCACTAAATCAGAGGACTACCTCTGTTATGTGCCGTAAATGTGTGGTTCCAAAAATGGCAGTTTTGCTATAAAAATGACCTGAATTAAAAGACCACCTGTCATATGTTTTCCTATGTAAAATAGGTTACTTCGCAGATTTTAAAACATCTTAGTCGAGATCTTTGTACTGGTAATAGACATGAATGTATATTGAATTAAAATTGTACTTGTGATTTTGATACATCTTAATCAGACAGTCGGAATATAATTTTTAAGCCTCTGTAGGTACCAATAATCTCGATGTCAGACTTAGTATTCCTTCCATGTTTCCATAAGACACAGTAAATAATAAATAATTTGTAACGTGTATGATAGGGAATCTGAATGATTCGTCAAATTGAAGCAACCTTTGTGTTGTTTTTGTTCTGAAATATACTGAATAAAGACATAAAAATATTTTCTTTCATCGCAGAATCTACCAAATTACAAAATTCATGAGGACCCATTGCCAAAAATACTTTATTTGAATTTTACAATTCGACAATGTGTGACACGAAGGGTGCCACGCGTGGAGCAGGAGTTGCTTACCCTTCCGGGGCACCTGAACTCACCCCGGTTTTTAGTGGGGTTCGTGTTACTCATTTTTTAGTTATAAGTGCATTTCTGTGTGTAGTTTTGTCTCCTTTTTGTTTTGGTCACGCTTTTGTCTGTCATTGACTTTTTGAATTTGGATATGCCCCTTGATATCTTCTACTTCACCTCTTTTACTCTTGACTTGCAGCGGGTGTGACCGGACTACCCTTTCTTGGCACCTGATCCCACCTCTGGATTGTTGTTCGCCGGATTTGTACATTGTCCTTCGAATTTCCTGATAATTTATACCCTGGCATCTCTGGTTTTTGAATACATGTACATTGTACTTCAGGATCTGTGTTGAATAATGTTAAGAGCTGAAGCTTAAACATAAATGCAGTTTTTGTCAAATGTCAATAATGATGCGTTTATAGCAAATATGAACTTGGTCTTCTGATTTCTTCTGAGCATAACGCACATGGACGTTTTAACAGAAATAGAAATGTTCTTTATCTTCCTGTTTCAACAGTTTGACAATGTGATAATAAACTAAGTTTACTAATCAATTGTCTTTATAGATTTTATAAGATTTTTATAGGTTTTATAGCAGTTTTCTCAGTACTCAATGTCCAAATTAGCAAAGCAAAGGTCTATATACGAAGCTCTTAGGCAGCATTCGGGTACCTCTCCATGTAAATGAAATATTCTGGAATCGTACATGTATATCTTATGACCGATAAACAAAAAGCAAATTCATATGCTGATATTAATAAGTTCAATTTTCAAAAAACCCACTTACTCAACCTACGAGTTGTTGACATGTTCATATAGAGTATGTGTATATGCATTTTCGGAAATTCAGTGCTTAGTACTGAATCAAGAAGGAAAAGCACTGTCGCTATAAATACTGTACATACCATAAGTATGTGGTTTTGATGTGTCATTGTAATGTGACTGCTGGTGTTTATGTTCTGACGTTTGGTGGGCAAAATTAGGGGTTTATAAAGAAAGTAGCTGAATTAGCATCTTAAGCCCGAAAAGATATTTTATGTAAACTCTGGATAGCCGTTTACTTACTTTCATGTCTTCCCAAGAGAATGTTCCACAAAGATTAAAAGTACAAATAACATTGAATATATGTACTGAAATTGCTCTCTTCCTCAATTATCTATCTTACTTCCGAACAGGATGCGCGTGATTGACGCGTGTTCTTTCCCCCCAGCATCCACTAGCTTATATCACTTCACTCTTCCTTCGCATATCGATGATAATAATAAGTATAACTAACATCAATGATAATAATTATTATTACTATTTCGATCTCAATTGTCAAATGAGACTTTTTAAGGAGATAAATTTGTGTACAATGAATATACAATATACATGTACACGTGAATACGTGTATGTAAATGAATGCGTTCATAGATCCAGACTTTTTCTTACTATCATTCGTACATTTCATGCACTTCAATCTCTAGAACATAGGGTAGCTTTCTTTAAGTTTAGGTGGAAACACACACGCTTTGATGTAACCAGGTATATACCAGCGACCGATAACAAGTGGCCTGACAAACTTTTTTGCGTGATAAATTCCGACGAAAGCCGGAAGTCGGATTCAAAACAAGAGTGAGAAGTATTGCGAGTTAAAGCACAAAATAGAGACCGCGCCCTACAGATGCATACAATCCAGATCAGCACCAATTACAGTCTAACCTGTCTGGCTAACCCAATGAATTATAGGACTATCTGTCTCGTGTGACCTAAATATATGGTTCCCACAATCTGTTTTTCGTTTATAACCCACCTGACTTAAAAGACCGCCTATCATATGTGACCGTTTTATTTCCTTCCCTAAGACGGTTTCTTAAAACAGATAAAACTAAATAGAAAAATCAATATTTGAACATATTACAATCAGAAATATAATGTATATATCACGTTATGTATTTAAATTTTAGATGATAATAGAAAATAAAGGGCAGTCTTTTTTTTCTGGCTCCTCCAATCTCGAAACATCCCATTATAAACGCCCAGCAATACAAATAAATCTAACATTTGTCAGAGGAACTTCCTCCTTGATTATATAATCGTAATTGTTGATCACTGGATTAAGTTTTTTCAGAATACAATCCACTTATGTTTTGGTGGAACAAAATGGATATTTAAATGGAATAGGGAGTTCTCTTTGTTCTCTTTGTCCTAGCATAACATCTTTGCTAGACATTATAGACGTACTTTCGTTTCATGTCTTTACCTGTGCTCATATTGTTGTTTTACCTTTATGTCTATTGCGATCCACCTTCTCTTATAATCTATTCTGAAGTTTGTCATCATAAATAAACGATATAAGAAATAGTGTTTTATTCGATTTTTTTCATATTTCATTAAAACAAACATTAGCTGGACTATCGTAGGAAAGTCCCAATGATTCTGCACCGACACAGCGTTTAACTCTACTCTACTCACAACAAATGAGATACTTCCCTTTACAACATTCATGTGATTGCTTGTGACTTTAAATTTCCTGAAAACAAGTATTATCGACATAAACGAAAGCAAAATTAGAGATGATGTTGTCGCGCAGAAAACATCTAGTAATACATTCTCTTATATACACATTACCAATTTATAAATTTGACAGCACTGTTAAACCGTTTATACCTTTTACAGTCAAACATTTTGGAATGATCTAAACTATGAGCTTTGGCATTTTGCTTTTTATAGTTAAATGAAAAAATATTTTCATAAAAGCTGTTTATGTGGTTTCTAAGCATTTTCTAGTAGGTGAGAGATGGAAAAATAGCTAGTTAACTAAAATAAAAAAAACATTTGTTGTTCTCTAAATTCCTATTTGTTTAGAATAAATAATGACCCCCCTACTTCTTCTTGTACCTGTGGAGACCCTTGTAAGATGATCTTCATTTTCTATTAGAATGTCTGAAATATGCTATTCAACGAGGCTTATTATTAGAGGAACTTCACCGATATTTAAATTTACTCGTATCTCTGAAATTACTCTTATTTGGAGATACCCTGTAGATGGCGATTCCAAATCCAAGATTTTGCTATCACTATCACTATTACTAAGTCGAGTAAGATATTTAGCTAACTAACAAGGGTCTTCCCCGCCTCTTTTTTGAGTTCCAACTTATCATAAATCCTTGTTTCATTCATAATTTTTTGTTATCTTTCTTTCAATTTTTCCTTCTTAATTTCTTGTAAGATTCATCATTCTCATCATTGATGTCAACATTTTTCATGTAAAATCGAATGCCAAGCTACAAATATTCCTGCTGCTATCTTTACTACGGGATGATATCTGTTTTATGTATTAGGAAAGGGCTTTATGTAATGTCTATATAAACTTGTTGCCAAATTCCTTGTCTATTGAAAGGAATTAAGGTATCTGAAAACTTAACTTCATTCCTCATATTATTGATATTTTTGCTTCTTACTATATTTCTTTTTTATATTTTTATTCTTTAAATTTTTTGTTATTTTCACAAGCTTACATCATATCATCAGTATTTTAAATGATTGCCAGAACCAATGTTGCTTCGTGTTAGCCCGTTCGGCTCCAGGCGTTGAGGTCATGAAGTCCATTCGGCGGAAGCTGTAGTAATTTCTTGTTCTACAGGTGAGACAGTGAAAAACCTTCCCAGTCATTGGTCCAAAATGTCAAACATATACTGTAAATCCAGTTTTATTCGCGAGAACTTTATTTTCGCGTTATTACGCGAGAGCTCTTACTCGCGAAAATAAAGTTCTCGCTTAGAATACTAACCCGAAATTAACATGCACCATACAACATAAACTATCATACTCATCATACACGGGCGCGAAAATATAGTGTCACGAATAATTGCATAGCTAACGATTCGCCAAAATAAAGTTCCGCGAAATTTTCTGGATTTACAGTACCAAAGTCTGTAGCTCGTCACCATCAATATGTGACGTGTCTATATAAGTGAAAGATTCCTAGATGAGACGTTAAACAATAATACAACATTAAAATATATATACCCCTTCTCTAGATAGGTACGCTCTTTAAAAATTACCAGCAACACGGGTCTTAAAATCACAAAAATGTATTTCAGTTTCTGTTTGATATATTTTATTAAAAACACAAACCTCTGACACTAGCAATTCTTATCAATGAAATTATAATTCACAGTGAACAAAGAATAGCTATTTTAGAAACGACTTTTTAATACCTATGTCCGTTCATGCTTATTGATTGTAAAAGGTAAGTTTTTTACACCATAAACAGGACACATTTATCATTTGTTTATTTATCGTCATAAATAAAACGATAAAATTCACACGTAGCAACTGTTTAGAAGTTTGGTTCATAACGTACACGTACCTCCAATTTTCTACTTAACAACTTATTCACTGACCCTTGTGTTGATATATGACATGGTGTTTAGGTATTTGCACTGACCAATGAACATCAAGACACAAGGAAGATTGCCTGGAGCTTAATCTACCCTGGTAAACAAGGATATCCGATAATCATTTGGATTACGTCAACCCGAAAACCTTCACACTTTAGCAATTTAATGCTTAATACTGTCCGTAATTTCTTAAGGTCTGACATCCGCCTTAAGGCGGAGCAAATCTACGTCTATAAATATTCATAATACGTCTAAATATATAAAAAATAAAAACCCGGACACGTGAGGCTGGCTATAAATAGAGAAAAGGAAAATTCAAATCTTCACTTGAGACGGTGATACCGAAGAAAAAGCGTAAAGATGTCTTCTAATACCGCCGCAGATTTTGCCAAAAATGGGTTCATTGCCTGTTGTAATGTGCTGAACGAAGAAGAAGTAACGGAATTGAAGAAAAACTTTCAAAAATTTGAAGATGAAGGCGGTATGTTTTTATCAAACTACAAATCTCTCTCTTTCTCTCTCTCTCTCTCTCTCTCTCTCTCTCTCTCTCTCTCAGCTAAAAAGAGCCAGATGAAATAGTTTAATCTAGCTTTATGATGTAATTTAAAGTTTTCATCAATTTACCTTCGTTTTATACAAAATGACGAGACATGATGTCGATTTACGAAGCACTCAAAACGTTTTCGAAGTCAATAAAATGTAGTTAACTTCATCATCAAGAATAGCCATGTACATACTACTCACGTCCATTTTATATTTTTAGGAAAAGAAGCCTCCCAATACTCTTTACACAACGTACACATTAAACAGCCGTGGGTCATGGATGTAGCAACACACGAAAACGTTCTGAAACCTGTTTGTGAGATTTTGGGACCAAACATCATACTCTTGGACTCTAGGTTTATATGTAAATACCCGGATGCTGAATTGCCTGCTCCAGACGGAAAGAAACCATTCGTTGCTTGGCATCAAGATGTTAGGTAAGTGGAGGGCATTTTGATGTATTTACACCCAATGATAAACAAATAAATTAATTATCTATCCACATCTGCATTGAGGTGTCATGCTACTGTTGAAATCACTGCTTTTTGGTACCGATTCTTGATGTATTTAGACAAATACTTAAAGATAATACTCTCATTGTAATAAAACTGAATGATAAAAGCAAAAAGAGAAATGTCATTTGAAGAGCTTTTGTTTACTGGCAAATAATCCTTTAAGATCCACCTTGTGAGATTATGCGATCATTATAAAAACTTCGTTTTAATTATTCTCTGTATTTTAGGATCTTTTTTTAAGACTTCATGTGAGAAAATCTCTTAATTTGCTACTTATTATTTCTGAACAGGTATTGGGGTATAGACGGAGATGTTGTCACAGCCTGGCTTGCAGTAGACGATGCCTACGTAGAAAATGGCTGTATGTGCGTTATCCCAGGTAAGGACGGTGTCTCATGTTAAAAAGAAACCATAAATATATATTAAAATTGAATATCGAAATCTTTTCATTCATTCACATCAAGCAACCCAGATGAATATCACGAATAAGTTTAAAGGGCATCGATAAAGTATTAACTTCATTAACATGACAGTTGTTGCATGTTTCCATGTACACAAATAATACATGTTTATGTAATAATAAGTAAGTGTGTAGTAACAAAGATATGCAAGTAAAATAGAGCTGTCGGATCTTGCATAAATAGTATCTATTTACAATGTGACAGCAACAATATGCAATTATCTAACTATTGTTTTATCAAATTTAGGTACACATAAAATGGGACTAGTGGAACACAGAATGTCTGATGACAAAAGCAATTTATTATCGTCAAACCAATTTATCCCGTCAGACCAGTTTGATGAAAATTTGTCCCTGCCATGCCCTGTGAATTCTGGACAAATGTCTCTACATCATGGATTGTTGATCCACGGCAGTGAACCAAATCGTTCCATGCATAGAAGATGTGGCTACGTCATCCGATTTATATCAACTGAAGCCAAACCTATTGAAGACCCAGATCGTCCAAGAACATTTCCGGCTACCGTGCTCATTGCTGGTAGTGACAAATTTGGTCATTTCAATGACAATAGACCAGACGGCTTTCAACCTAAGAAATTGGCATGTGTAGCATAAAGGCTTGTTGTATACAGACAGTTTACTTGAATTCATATTTTTATTTAAATAAGTTGGTGCCATGATCTCTTATCAATCCCGAAATATTTTTGAAATTTGCATTTCAGAAGAATATAACCACCATTATATTTTTGTTCAAAATATTTCATGATTTCATGTTTAATACTCAAAAACATGCAATGAGTATGAAAAACCTTGATCCCTAACTTCAAAATGATTTAATTCTTAAACTCTGTGTTTAAACTCTTTGATTGATGACTTTGATAGCAGGTTCATCGTATTAAGCATGCTTGCATTGAAATATCAATACCCATGGTGATGTATGTAATTTTTAAAATCATTTTTGTAGTTTTTTATTCAATAATTTATCCTCTGCATTGCTTTTTATTTATTTATTTTTCATAATTTAACTTTTCTCTTACATACGCTTTTTAAACTTGTGTGGATTTCGAGTTGTTTCCCTTTGCATAATATTCAAGATTTCATTTTACAATAGCAGTTACTATTTTCAGTTTGTAACAAATAATGATAAAGCTATTTTTGAAACAAATTGACATTTTTAAAAAAGTTATGGTTGTTGGTTTGAAGACCAAATATTATCGATTCTGGTGTAGAAAATTTCACATTTGTAATTTAAATTGAAAATTAAAATTTGAGAATGAGAAATTAAAATTAATAATGAATCCTAAAAGTGTTTGAGGTTTTGGGTAAAAAAAAATGAGTGATGAATTTTTAAGTTGTTCCACTGATTGTTTCTCATGAGGGGATAAATTCGGTAGTTACTCTACTACCAAAATTTAAAATGACTAAGTTCCATTTAACTTTCCTTTCCTCTTTTCACAAGAACACTCTTTACCTATCCAAATTAAGGGATGGAAGCGACTAAATGTTGTTTTTTTTTATGTTATATGTATTGTTATCATTTTGTAATCTTCTAAAGACAGTTTTCAAATAAACATCGATTAAAATATGTGTTCATATTTTCATTTGTTATTTTCATATATATATATATATACTCAGACTTGCACAGACCCTCTGTTGTGTTATATCTTGATCTTTGATAGAGAAACGCAATACAACAAAAACTTCAGTCTTATCATGATGTTGCACACAGGTACAGACGGATAGTATTAATTTGGGGAAGAGTTTCCCCGACGCCTTTCCTCAGAAAACAATTTTTCACTGATGTATCCATGCACGTTTGCCATTGAAGTGTAAATAATTGTGACAGAGCTGCCATGGTTCCGTGGTAGCGTACCCGCCTTCAGATCTTTAGTTCGTAGGTTTGAACCCGCCGGGCGAAAGTGTCTGGCTTTCCAGTCCTATGCGATGAGACAGCATACTCCTTGGTTCCGTATTACTGTAGGTGTCGGCACTTCGATGAAAAACCCTTACTGCTTAGTGGTTCCGGTGTTAGGTGAACGTCTCCATATAGGCCTAAGTGAGAGATTCTTGAAAGAGCCGTTAAATAAAATGTTTACAGGAACATAATTGTGACATTTTGTAGCTTAATTATTTTTCTGCTTAAAACTAATTTCCCATTCAAATATTTTAAACTAGTATTTCTGTCAATTATGAGAAGATTACCTGCACATTCATTTACTTTTGATTACTTGTAGGTCACTTCTGATGTTAAAAAAACAAGCATGACAGTACAGTCGTCGGTCATCATGTTCGGGGTTCATAATTGGATACCAGGTGCCTGGAGTCAGTGCCCTGTGTTGACATGCCACACCCGTCGCAAATGGTCCATGGAAACCCTACGAGTTTGGCAAAATATCTATTTCGGTTGAAAAAGTCATGTATTCTTGGTCTGACTAGCAAAATGTAGTCACTGTAAATGGTCATGTTCAAGATTATCACCCAACATCCCAGAAAGAGGAACCCCCATATTAATTCACGATTTCACTGTATTCACCATAAAATAATTTTTTTAAAAAAAAAAATATGGGGATATAAAATGAACAATGTTGAGATTCAATAAATAAAACAGGTGCTTAGTATTTTTTATCATGTTGTGATAAATTTCTATTCGATTTCCTATGCATCAAGTATTGCTACTGTACCATTTACTCTAAAAAGCCCGTGATTGCGTTATATTGGCATTGATAAATCGACTTTTCTGTTTGTTTAACCGATCCTGTTATAAAGTCAATACACAAATAAATGAAATTATTAAAGAATAAACATATTGACAGAAGGGTAATTTAGAAAGTAACAAAAGGACTTTTTTGTTCCGAATGGATTAATTTTCTGACATTAGCAATGTAACTCTTTTGTCTCCGATTTTAACTTGAACACAGCATCTATAAATCTACGGTAGATTAAAAGATTAATTTTCCTGTTAGTAGAAAATCAGTCAATTCCTTGTGTATTTATCAAGGTGCTATTGGAAGTAGTGTTAGACACTAGAACGATAACTTTAGAAAAAATATATAAGTATAGAAAAACTTTGTCGTAAGTCATGTAAATGATATACGCGCAGTAATGAGTATGTTTGAGGGACCCCTGTGAGTACCCTTGACTCATGTCTTGCATTCATTTATATTAATTATATATTTTTTTTTACGTTCAACTACCCTTTCAAGAACCATCAATACTATACAGGCATCACCCAATGATGATAAGTGTCTCAAATATTGTCCTATATTCGTTAACCTTGACGATGGAATAGTAAGGCACCTAAAGTTATCCTGACAAACACTAGTATAACATGGGGACTATTTTTTAGGATACCCTCCAAATGATAGAAATATTTTCTTCTCTCTGAATGCTTGGCAAGCATATAGTTGTTTACATTTAAAATGGAAAGTTTGTTGTGAGAAAAAATCGAACCATAGTTGTCTGTATACAAGACGAATGCTCTAACTACTAGATTAAATATTTGTCTAAGCGTTGACGCTAATGAAAAATTAGCAAGCCTGTATGGCAAACTTCCTGATTGAGTCTTTCCTATATCGTCATCTTTCCGTTCTTGAGTTACAATATTCCTTATTTCCCTGCATATGTTGTTAATATGTGTCGAAGACGATTAAATATACCACATGTTTTATGCATGAATATATACAAAGTAAAACTACGTACCGGCACGTATTGGTGGGTTATATTGATATCAAACGTCCCACTCAAGAATATTTCACTTATATGGAGAAGGGCGACAAATTTTGGCCTATTCTCGGCACTTATGACCTTTGAGTAGGGAGAGTTTTTTAACGTGCCGACACTCACTTTGACACGGGCCTCGATTTTTACTATCTGATCCGAAAGACATGGAAAGTGACGTGGCTTGGACTCGTACTGATGATCTCGCTATCAGAAACCGAACACGGTAACCATTAGGTCATGGCGGCCCACCGGCACCTAAAGGTTGCTACCATAAAGATAAACAAAACAACGTTTACAGTCAATGTTATGCTCATTTCACGGTCAGTATGATGACCATGTTTGTAGTTACAATATCTTCCTGATGCAATGTCCATCACTTGTCCGGTCGCGGTTGTTGAAATTTCTTCGCCGCTCATACCGAGAATTCATTTCTCTCTTATATAATTTGAATATTTAACTGTGGATGATTGACCGATCAACAGGTGATGCTTAATTCTCCGTGGCACCTGATCACACTTCTGAATGCCAAGAGAGGTCCTTTTTTGTCTTATGTTGCCGAGTGATAAATCTTATCTGATATTAATGTAAAGTACTTTAATAAGCAGTGTTTAACACACATACACACACAAAACGAAACCTAAAACATGCGGTATATTCAAAGGTAATTTGGTCAGAAGCGAATGTTGCTTCCACATTAATAATAATAAGAGAGACATCTGGGTATACCACAGTTTTAAAACTGTCCGTACATTGTGTGACAGCGCAAACGATTCATGTAAAAAGGGAGATAACTGCTGTTTAATTGTAGCAAAGATGATTAATACGCTTCAGTCTCTTAGTGAAATGGGTGACACCATATTAATTTCCCTGTGAATATTATCACAGAGCACAATACATTTTAGCTGCAGTTAGCAAGATATACTTTAAAAAAACATTTAAGTAAATAACGTCTCAGATATATATCTATCAATTTTGAACACTTACAAATGGAAAAAATAGTGTTTGATTTTGATTTAGTCGATGTGTTTCCTGACAACGGCATTTCTAATAATAATTTTGATAACACTTATCACAGAAATTCAGTCGTAGATACACGGTATTCACCTTTTTGAGCCAGGAAGTCCAGGGTCTAAGTAGTCCGTAAGGAGAATAGGCTAAATTTTCCTAATCTTTGGATGATAGTTGATAGAGATTCCCATGTCTCAGCAGATCACGGCAAGTTAGAGACCCTTACTGCTAAAAGACCAAACATTGAAGATTCGATCGGTATTTCATGGCACGGAAGAGGCAAATAATTTATTTTATACATTTTCTTATTTTGCTTCAATTTGAAAACATTTGATGTCAAGCATTTAAAAATACATGTATGTGTAAATTTACTACATCTCTATACTCTTTATATTTTATTAATCAATTTTAATAAAGTCATGATATCCCTTCTTTTTATCCTCACCAAGGATGACAATGTCTCCTCTGAACAGTAGGTTTTCGAAGATTCGATTGCAATTTAAAATCATTCCCACGTGAGCAGCATTTTCATCATTTAAATCCTACTACATTTATATGAATAACATAATGATTAAATCAACTCTCTCGTTATGCAAATTGATGATAAAATCAGATCACTTATAAGAAAATTTTAGTCTTTGTTTTTATTCGTTCAAAGAGACATTTTATTGAACCGCATTCCATCGATGTCTACGAGTACGATTCAAGTATGTGGTAAAATCAAAATGTGCATTCATTAAGAAGGCTATTTGGAAGCAAGCCCTTAATATATAGCATTCTTACAGTAGGACAATGAAGTGTTGAAGGAATTCAATAGATACCCTTATCAGTGATGAAGTGTTCATTTCATTTACTACGTCAAAGCTCTAGATTAGTTCCAACACAATTATCGATCTTTAGGTTTGGTCATGCGCTGTGGTAGAATAGTGTGTTTCATAGGTGAAACTAATCAATCCGCAATCACAGTTCTAAGATGGCGTTTTCCCTATAAACAGGAACTTATATCAGACACGACAACTTTAACAATTGCTAAAAGGTAAGAGAAATGTCTGGCATTTTAATACTTAATCACGCACGAATCTCTAACCATAAATCAGACTTTTATCAAATGGGGTTTTGGACGTTCCAATACATAAGCTTCAATCATGTTTTTGTATAATTTCTTCCGTGACTTTTTAATGAATGATTTTAGCAACCCTTATCATATATTTACAATGAAGATGTTAATGCTGCAGTTTTAATGTCATGTAGCTTAAACAAGCATTGTCGTCAGCTCACTTTAGTAAGACCAAGGGACCGAATTTGTGAACCTAGAGCGTGTCGATTGTTTTCACTTAATGGAAAGGGACACATCCCTTTTGATGACATAGGCCTCTACTGGACTACTTATTTCTGAATACATATTATCATTTAATTTCTAGTCTTATCACAAAACCATTGATAAACATCATACAGTTAACCAAAATCTCGTAATTCGAACCAGGCTGTTAGCTGAATTATTTCAAATTAGATTTGGGCATTCCTCATTTAAAAACTTACTTACTTGATTCAATCAATAAATTTTTTCTTAAACATTAAGTTGTATGTTGCCTTCTAATCTCTAGCTAAACCATGATATAAAAATAGCAATTCTCTTCATGTAAAACGTGATAAATTTGAATTATTATGATTTACGTTTTTGCAATGCGACAAGCTTTCTCGGCAGAGATTTAAAATACGATGCTTACATTTGCCAGTAACGTATGATTTCTTTACTTTTTTCCACGACACATTGGACAGCTGAAGTCACATGTTATAATTTATATGATTTAATCAAAAACTATTTTCAAATAAGTGAATGTGTTTATGCATAACTCAGACATGAAGCTTATTCTAGCTAAACGAATTTTATACCAGAGATCAACAAGTCATACGGTCTTTACACATTTCAGATTGTACATTTTCAAGTACAGACATCATAGTCCGGTAACTACTATATTTGTCCCATAGAAAATTGAATCAACGTATTCAGAGCTTGGAATTGCTATGCATATTTTCAAAATACGCTTTTAACTGGATCCGGGAAATCTAATTTAGAGATTGCATGGTTGTGTACATCATTTTCTCGACGGCGAAAATGTTTCTGGGACGCAGAGACAATCAATATATTTCAACATTAAGGAGAAGCTGGCGACTAAGTTCCATAAATCCAATCCGCAGAAAATTGTAAAAACTCATTTTCTCTCCCCAGCTTGTTTAATTACGACTCATTTTGTAAACACAGAATCGACTATTTTAACACTTCAGAGCTATCTACGTCATAAGCTTCAACCCACGTTCACATATATATATATATATATTTTTTTTGTTCTCCCCGCGACATAGCAGTTTACATCGAATACAATATATTAATATAATATATTAATAACAATTCATGCATCCTATTATTTTAATGAAACTTACACTTTTCCGCAGCAGATGACGTTCGGCTACTCAAGGGAATATAACTTTGCCATGTTACTTAGATATTCCTGAGTTACATATAATGCTCTCTTGTAAACTAGTTCTAGTCTCAATATTACACAAATGTTTGACTAGTATATCTTAGCTAACCAGTCTAATTGAATGAATTATATCTTATTAAAATTAGGATACGCTTAAGTAAAGGTCAGTTTTCAAATGATCGAAATTATGAATCTATTCGACAAGTGATGCTGAGTCCATCCAGACACGTGTTCTCATCCCAAATGGGGTGCGCAATTGTTCTCTATGTTCGAGCTTTTATTCCCGAAATGTCGTGTTCAAATGGACTTGGAGTTTGAAAGTCTGTTAAGAATTCTTCGGTTTTCCTTATAGTATATATATTTAGACAGTACAGACACATGTGCACGATCTATACTCATAGAACAAATATACATTGTATGTAGATTGATAGATAGGCAGAAAAAGCATGCGCACACACACACACCCAAAACTACCCGAATGCATAAAATCTCTACTTCTCGTTTAACCGAAGCAACATATCGAGACATAACAGAATTCAGGTGACCGCTTCAAATTTTGGCCTTTGCTCGGCTCTTAAGGTAATTGAGTAGTGAGGGGTCTTTAACGTCTCAACATTTACTATTAATATTAACCCAGGATTTTGATACCTAATCCAAAAGACGGATATGCATTTCACTGTAAAAGCAACTTCTGCATCCAGACCCGTAAGAAGGTATTTTGAAATGGTGGTGTTAAAGAATCGACGACCGGGAGGAGGGGCGAAATTTTCGGATGCATTACAAAGCATCTTAGTACATGACCACTATCAGATTATATATCTATGATTGAAAACCTAGTATGTCTTATTGAGTGGTCTGCACCCCCCCCCCTTTCCTCTCCCCACAAGGTTCTTACGGCCCTGACATTACAGCTTTAAAACCATTTTATCTATACATACGCTGAAGATAATATATAATTTGCTTTAAAATCCGTGACAAAAAACTTTTGAGTCACCTGCAATCGTGACCACGTGTGCGTATACACAAGCACGATTATATTCCATTTTGCTTACGCAAATTATCTTATATACAAATCATCTTGGAAACATTTACACCTCCTACTTATCATTATCATTACTACTGTAAAGAGCCGTATAATTGATTTCACCTCTTTACTATCATTCCGTTTATACATAAATCCTCTCAGATTAATTTTATACCTCTTA
>JACSZP010000656.1:715-14060 GCA_016161895.1 Pinna nobilis
ATACCATACCATTATCACACAAGAATTATTTTTATGTATCTGAATGCATGGAAACATGTACATCATAAAATATTCAAAACTTTTGATTTCACAGGGCTTTGAGTACTCCCGCAGTGGAAATCCTACACGTAAATGTTTAGAGACTTGTATCGCTGCTTTGGAAGGGGCAAAGTATGGTAAGTGTCAACATGATACAGCATATTTTTACTTTCTATCATTAAGTATATAGTAGAGTGGTCGCTTTAAAGAGATCAGACCATTAACTTGCATTGGTAAAGAAGAAATACAAAATGTCAGTGATCTTTAATTTCATGTGGTGCTTCTTAGAAATTGTTATGAACATTTATTCCATCAAAGGGTCAGAAAACCTTTGGCTGGGCAAAGTTAAGTTAAATCTCTAATTCTCTATTTTTCCTTTCAATTATTTATGAGCAAAGGCATTGTTAACCAAAGAATTTAAAATGACAGCCTAGCTATCAAATATACAGATATACAGTCAAACCTGTTTTAAGAGACCATCCAAGGGAAGGAGAAAAAAAGTCGCTTATGACAGGTAGTCTCTTAATTCAGGTGATTAACATTCAGTGGGTCGCTAAGGCAGGTTAGTCTGTACATGTATGTAGAACAGTAGAATCTCATTAGAGAACATCCCACCTTTCAACAGAATATGGTCCCAGATTTTAAGTGATCCTAAATTTGATAAAAATTAAATGTTCATTGAGCTGAATTTTACCTTTTGATATTTGTTTGATTAAAAGGTAGTGAAAAGCAGAATGTGTTGAGAAAAAATTCCTACAGGTTGTATTACAATGAGGACAGCTCTGGATTTTTTAAACTGAAGTTAACTGCTTGTCTAATGTGTTCCATTTTCTTCCTTTTTGTAGGTCTGGTATTTGCTTCCGGTCTGGCCACCACAACTGCTGTAACGCATCTCTTGAAAAATGGTGATCACATTGTCAGCATGAATGATGTGTATGGAGGTGAGATTTAATGTGCTCAGATCTGACATCAATTAACTTGTGATATCACTCATTTCTAGTCGAGAGATTTGTTAATTTATGTTATCTCCAATCTTAAATGCAAGAGCAATTGTATTCTGTAATTTGAAAGTTTTAATCTATCATAAGTTTGTTTGTTTTTATTCTTTCTTATAAACAACAAAACCTACTCTCACTCCACTTGTATTTAAAGATGACCTGGTCTAAGGCCATTTTTTATGTCCCCTAGTAGTGCTATTTGAGTACAAATTAATCTCTCTTTAAAGACCACATCTGTATAGAGACTGCTTTTTTTGTTTCCCTAAAGAGATCTTTATATATGTTTCACTTTACATCGCAATAAGTAATCTTTGAAAGCAGTCGAAGGGCAGAGTCAATGAATATTTTGAGGATTATTCATGTTAACAGTAGTAAAAAGTCTGCATGTCCTATATAAAGAAAGATAAATACTTAATATGTTTTTACCATTGTAGGAACCAACAGGTACTTCAAGCAGTGTGCATCACGGATGGGCATCACAACCTCCTTTGTAGATTGCACCAAGGAAAGCGTCCTGCAAAATGCCATTAGAGAAAATACAAAGGTGAGATATTAGTATTGCGATACTTTTTACTGTTTGGGTATTGTTGATATTTTTGTGTTTTTGGTTACCTTGTACATAAATGCACCTTATGTTTTTGATAGAACCACTACAGGAAAATTGAATTCCGATTTCATCAGGGGCCAGATATTTTATCCGACATATTTCTCCAACTACGGCATTAAATTGATGATATGCATTTGTGGAATTGTGTATTGATATAATTTCAGTACTGTTGTTGTGCTGTTATTTAATGTCCCCCTCGAGAATCTTTCACTCATGTAGAGATGTCACCAAATGCCTGTGAAGGTTTCAGATTTTAATTGCCATGATTAATATGCAGGAACTGGTTACATGCAGCATCATTTCTAAATTCTTCAATCATTCAGTAATTAATTCTGTCATTCATTTATCTGTTTATCTGTGTTGTGACATTTCAGATGGTATGGATAGAGACACCCACTAATCCCACTCTACAGATTGTTGACATAGCGGCAGTGGTCAAGGTGGTCAAGGCTATAAACCCCAGTATCTTTGTGGTGGTGGATAATACCTTCATGTCCTCTTACTTCCAGGTAAGTATTCCTTCCTTGTGGACAATACCTGTAGATACTCATACTTTCAAGTAAGGAATATACAATCTAATTTAATGTTCAGAATTTCTGAACGTTCAAATGAAATCAAATTAGGCCGTTGTGGTTTTGAACCAAAATAGAAATTCTTTGCTTTTCCTGCCTTTCAAATAAGACAGTAAAAACCAAGGTCCTCTATCACAGCAGATGTTGGCACAACAAAGAACCATCACTGCTCAGTGACCAGAAGGGTAGAGTATAGGCCAAATTTGAAGTTTGCCTCGATTAAAGTTGGCCTTTGGTAGCATACATCAGTTTACTGATTGTCTTCTTATATTTATAAGATTATTTTACGAGATATATATACCCCCCGCCAACAAAGCTGTAGGGGGGGTATACTGGATTCACCATGTCTGTCCATNNAGTTGATACTTCACACATGGGTTGCCCATGACTCCAGGAGGATCTCTATTGATTTTGGGGTCGGAAGGTCAAGGTCACAAGACTCTGTTCCTTGAAAATGGTTTCCGCTCCATAACTCAAGTACCCATGGGTCTACAAAGTTGATACTTCACACATGGGTTGCCCATAACTCAAGGAGAATCCCTATTGATTTTGAAGTTGGAAGGTCAAAGGTCAAGAACACAAGACTCTGTTCCTTGAAAATGGTTTCCGCACCATAACTCAAGTACCTGTGGGTCTACAATGTTGGTACTCCACACATGGGTTGCCTATGACTCAAGGAGGATCCCTATTGATTTTTGGGGTTCAAAGGTCAAAGGTCAAGGTCACATAACTCCCTTCTTGAAAATGCTGTCTGGTTAGGACAATTCTAGTTCTTTATATATTGTGCCTAAAGATAGGTGGTCTCTCACAACACGTTCCACTGTCCCTAGATTAAGATTTATGTGTATGAAAAGGACTTCTACTTTTGATGCATATATTTTTATGATAGTTCATTTTCGTTTTAGAGACCACTTGATTTTGGAGCAGACATGGTGATGCATTCCCTTACAAAGTATATGAATGGTGAGAGCTATATGTTGATCTGTTGTAGCTGAAGATGCCTTACATTAGTCTTACTTAACACTCTTTTAATAACGCTGCCATGGCCAAATAGTTAGAGCATTGTAATTTAAACCATTTAGTCAGATCAAGCCTTTTTAGAACTTAAGTTGACGTGAGAAAGTTTGCCAAATTACTTGCTGAAGGCTGATGGTATCTTCCTGGTACATTTGTGACCAAGCTCTGTCCTCTACCAATAAAAACTGACTGCCACCATGTGACAGAAAGATGAGTTAATGTTGAGTTAGGGATTATTTTTCGTTCTGTGCACAACGTTGATGTGTGCATTGCATTTGCTCATAGAAAAAACTCTGTGCTGCACAAAATTTAAATGAAAATTTTGTAAGCATTTTTATTGAAACAATTCAATTGTACCAACTTCTACCATATACAAATTTTATACTCATTTAATGTGTACAAGGTCTTTAGTTTATGTTGAGGAAGTGTTGTTTTTGTTTTCAGGGCATTCTGATGCTGTAATGGGTGCACTAGCATTAAATGATGAAGGATTTAATGAAAGGCTCAAGTTCCTACAAAATGGTATGTAAGCTTTGTCATCTGATTGTAACTTGTATTTCTTATACCCTACATTTCAATTTCATAAAACGTTACCAAAACTACTTGAGCAAGATTTGTTTAACCATTAAATGTTACCTTTACCAGAGTAGCCCCTAATCCAGTTGCTCCAGGACATGTAAGCTCCTGGCTTTGTCCCTTTTACAGAGACTTTAAAGCAGGACTACCTCATTAAGTTACAGATCTGCTTAGTTCAGCACAAATAGTACTTGTACAGAAGTGTTATCAGTAATGGATCTCCCAAATTTTTCTGTCTTTTAGTCCTTATTATTTGTTCTCCTGCTAACACTGAAGTGAGATGTACACTGGATTCATCACTTCAGTAAGTCTGTCCATGCATCAGTCCATCATACTTTGCTTTTGTAGGGAGTCTATGTATAGGGTTATTTTCGCCCCATGTTATTTCGCCCTAATGTTCTTGCAAACAGTTTTGCCCCATTTTAAATCGGTCAAGTCTTTTAATAATTTTATTCAATGAACTAACCATTTTGAATTTGCCCAGTTTGAATTTGTCGACTGATGATGATGGTAAAAGGGTAAAAAATAAAACGAAGGCAAAAATTCACTGTGTACAGTAGTTAAATCATCATCTCACATGGTTAGGACATCATGCTTTTAACCATTTAATTCCTCACCCCTTGTCAGAGCAGGAGGAATCAAGGCTGATTACGTGAGAAAGTTTGACCAATTTCCTTGTTGGAGGTCTCCTTCATTTGTAACCAGGTTCTTTCCTTTAACCCATTCACCCCTACACACACATTTGGGTTTGTCTAAATCATTGATTAAAGGAAGAGTCCATTAGATTTCAGGGGTTAATGAGTTACCATGTGGCTGATAAATCTTGCCTTATTGATGTATGTTTTTCCTGTTCATTTTAGCTTTTGGTGCTGTACCTTCACCTTTTGACAGCTTTCTGGTCAACAGAGGTCTGAAGACCTTACATGTAAGGATGAAAGAACACATGAAAAATGGCCTGGCTGTAGCAAAATATTTGGAAAGCCATCCACTGGTAGAGAAGGTACTACACCCAGGTAGGTCTGCAACATAATTTGTTAATTTTATTATTTTGGGAGGGGGATGGGAAACGTCTTTTTGTAGCACATTTGAGACTGAGACAATCTGAGTCAAAGAACATCATCTCTCGTCTGTCTGTGCATTGTCTGTTAACTTTTTCACATTTCAAACTTCTTCAAAACCAAAGGAGGGACCTGGATGAAGCTAAGTAAGGTTGGAGTACTCGTGGTTCCCTTAAAGTGTTTTAGCTTTTGGCTGGATCTACCATTGAATGAAATTTTACAGGAAGTATGTAATGTAGGTCCCTTACCTAGTTTGTGTTGTTTGGCCAGATTAGAGAGATAGATCCAAGATGGGGCAAGTGGACCTCAGAGAGTACCCCTCTTCTAAAATCTTCTCCAGAACTGCTGCACGCGTTGGAAAAGTAATTCCTACTTAGTGATCTAGAAGATGTATGAAGAAGTGTTGCTATCTTTTTCGTTCCATTTGGAAATAATTTTTGACACGTTTTTAAATCCTTTTGGACTTTGTCAGTTTTGGACTTTTTCAGCTAATCTCTTTGATGTCTCCTTACACTCATGTTTTGATTTGGTCATAATCATCACCATTGGGCCTCTTGTTTCTAAATTGCAGGACTGAAGTCCCATCCACAGCATGAGTTAGCCAAGAAGCAGATGAAGGGCTATAGCGGCATGGTCACATTCTACATCAAGGGTGGCTTAGCTGAGGCATCAGCCTTCCTGAGACACTGCAAGGTCAGTTGTACAAAACAGTAAAAAGTTAAAGTGGAACCTCGCCTAAAGACCTCCTTACTTTGGAGACCACCTCACAAAAAGGACCATCAAAATTCTGTCTGTTCATCATCATTCTAGGCTATTCAGTCTCACTTAGGAGACCACCTCAATAATCAGACCAATTTAAGCCAGTCACTTTGGTGGTCTTGATAGCGAGGTTCCACTGTATTTGCCAGTATTACTTTCTGCATATCTTTATCAGTTTGTTAGAAATAGGATTTTTGACAAGGTTATTGATAAAAGACAGCTTTGTAAGGCTTAATAGGTCTTAAAGATGTTTAACTTTACCTGGTAAATTTAGGGGAAGCATATGCTTTTGTCCCTTCAAAAGGGGACTATGACTGGGTCCACAAAAATGTCAATAAGGGACTCACATCTCACTCACTAAACCATCAATCTAATATGGCATGTGCCCCAGATGATGCCACATACAAGGGAAATAAGTCATTGCTGACTCATCTCAGTATGCCACAAATAATGATCTAAATTACCAGTACAAGCAGACAGACACATCCTTTGATAAAAAAAGTCATTTGTGTATAGTATTAGCATTGTTGATTTAGTAGAGTTTGGAATTTTGATAAATTCCATTGGAATTGACCTTCAAAGAAAAAATTCTGTGCCAGACATTTGAAGAGTTATTATTCATATGCTATATTCATAGCCAACGAATTTCTAACATGCTTCTGACCCTTGAATTATTTTAGATTTTTACCTTAGCTGAGAGTCTTGGAGGATTTGAAAGTCTTGCAGAACTTCCGTAAGTTTCATTTTAGTCATTTATTGTCTGATATAGATCTAATGTGGGGCCTCCATGGACAAGTGGTTAGCGTGTTTGGCTTTGAATCGAAGGGTCTGGATTAAATTATTATTTAATTAATTTAATCCAATTATTATTGGAAGAAATATTCTCGAGTGGGACATTAAACAACAATACAACAACAGATCTAATGCTAATCACAGTATCACCTTTCTATCTTGGTCTGTCGTCTGCATATCAGCATCTTTTTGAATACTTACACATCTCATATTATATATACATGTATCATGTTCATACTTTTTGGAATTACCAGAGGTATTACCAAAAATCATGTATCATGTTCATACTTTTTGGTAAGACCTCTGGTAAATCCAAAAAGTATGAACATGATATATATACTACTGTCACCCACAAGAACAGTTGGAATTTTATTAAACTCATGCATGTAGATTTTCCTTGTTCTTTACTGCTCTAGACATTTTAGGGCATGACAAGTGATCTTCAAATTGTAATTCCCAGTTTACAGCTAACTGAACCACATTATATATTCCTATGATGATAGGGATGCAAGAATTGAGAATTTTTCTGGTTCCAATTGGTCAGTATTGATAAAATTGTACTGGCCAAAATATCAAACAGGCTTTGTGCTAAGGATTTGTAAAATGCTTGAAATTTATCTCCAAAAGCAAGGAAATTTTTATATATGACCAAATTTAAAAAGGACATGTGTATTTTATTGTGTTGTAATTTGTGGTTGTTTCAGATCAGTGATGACCCATGCATCGGTTCCAGAGAGTGAGAGAGATGAGTTGGGTATATCAGATAACCTCATAAGACTGTCAGTGGGACTTGAGGATGAAGAGGATCTGATCAGTGATATAGAGCAAGCTCTACAGGCAGCAGTAAGTCTTAATAACCACTAATGTATGTTCAATATATACAGTCTACAGTGACCCACTGGAGTGAAGGACTACCTATCTTTTGTATCCTAAATGCACTACTCCTTAAAATAGTGTTTCTTATATAAATCACTGGCCTATAAGTCCATTTGTCATGTGTGACCATGCATTTTTCCTTCATTAGTCTCTTAAAACAGGAATGTTTTGAAGCATAATAATCTGTTAGAGACGAATAGTTGCATATAAATTTATTTATTTTTTTCTCTCTATTTTGATTGATTTATGCAAATGATTTATTAACAAAAGAAGCATCGGAAATATAGAAATCTGTATTTTATCAGATTTATGCCATTCATCTTTATTGTACATAAAACATGCAAAAACTATAGAAATTATATTGTTATAATTGTAAAGTTCAATATGGCCATTGTTTATAAGATGAAATTTTGTCAAAATGATTCAAAGTAGTTTTAATAGTTGAAGTTATAGTGCTTATGTATAGAATTTTATGCACAAAATGTTTTTCATTATTTTTCCATAGGCCGGTGGCAAAAAATAGGACGGAGAAGAGGAAAGATTCATGTTCAGTTGTCATTGTAAATGTAAGAAATATCTAAATCCTGTCTTGCATAACAATTAAATGTTAGATCTGTGATGGTCTGTGTTACATGTGCTACACAATAAGTAATAATGGCACTGCTGCTGAGGAAGCATCATGTTTGACCTGTGTAAATATCTCTCAAAGTTGACAGAGAGTTAATTGAATGATTGACTTTTTTATGCCACTCCTAGTCATAAAGTGGCATCAAGTTTTATATGAGACCCAAGATCTTATGTAATCTGGCAAACACCACCACTGGGATCTACCACAAAACCACCCAGTCAATGAAAAAATTATTAAATTTTTTGGTCAGCAGATACAGTGTAGAAGAAAGATCTTGAGTCCCCTAGTAATTGGAATTAACTTTTTAAAAGTTCTACCATTTGAATCTGATTAAAAGTTAAATCAAGCAATCCAAAGTGTTTTTCCCCCAATTGTACCATAATTCATTGCTTACCTGCAACATCAATTGACACTTTTCAAAATGGACAATGAGAAATTTTGGGGCTGCTCTAGAATTCACTGCATTTTCTGTCTTGTTAATGAAGTCTCTTTATGAAAAGTGGATGTTACATGTTTAATTGCTTTCAAACTTAATTTTTTCCCCCTATATTATGTCATAAACACGTATATAAATTTATATCTTTTTGTGAAGTGTTGGTTTAACTTTTTAAATGTTGTTTATTTTTCTTTTGCAGGACGAGGGGTAGACATTTGTTTTACCGGTCAGAGTGACATCAAATCACAGATTAATTGATTTTGGGAGCAATAAATTTTTTGAAAATTAATTTTCTTTGTAATCTGACAAATATATTTTCATATCATTCAGTCCATTTTATGTCAAAAGATCTGTTTTGAGATTTCCTCGGGTATCCAAAAGACGTTTTGCTAAGTCAGTTAGTAATTTTTGTTGTGTACCGGTATGTCTTAGTAAATGCTGATTTTTGTTCTTGGTACTTTGTTAATGGTTTTCATATCATAATTTACATTTTAGTAAATCTTAAAAACCTTGTCGTTATTTCCACGTCTTGTTGTGTTAATTGCTGTTTGTGTTATTGGCTCTTTTTGATTTGACCATGGTTTCGTCTGCTTTTGGATTTTTGCGTTTTTGATTGCCTCCCTTGGTATCTTCAGCTGTCACCTTTTTTTCTATAATTGTATCAATATCTATAATTATTTTACTCCACTATAAACTTACATTTTATCTTATTTGGTTAAGGGATACCTGACATAATCTTATGCCAATACTATTACAACGAGAAAGTAACAGTAATCTAGCGACACTGAAGTAATGTTGACCTTAATATGTCACAATTCTTCTTTTTGTGGTCACAGATGTACAGTGTATCTTATTATGTTTACAACAGACAGTGGAGTTGGTCTATAATGAAGTCAAAGGGGATGGACTTTTGACTTCGTTATAAGGCATCCTTCGTTTTAAGCATCTGAATTTACTACATATATAGATGAATAGTAATTCTTTTCGAGGATTTTATTCCTCTTCCTCATAGGACTGAATTTGCTTTAAGCCGATTCGTTATAGACCGACTCTATTGTACTTGAATTATAGGTGAAAAAATTACAATATTTTAGAACTTAATTAACATGTATCAATATATTGGTCACCAAAATCTGCCTGCAGGTGCTTATAGATGCTGTAATTCATGTGGGAAGATAAGATCCACATGTTTTCATGTGCAAGGGTTCTCAGAAATGGCAAACTAAACATTCCAAGTACACGGAACTATGCTAGGCTATTCCACACCTTATAAGTCACAGAGTTGTCACAAACATTTGTATTCTCGTATTATCTGTACTTCAGTGATGTGATCACATTGGTACTTGAAGACAAATCATTATTGCAGATTCCATGGCATGTAGAATGTCACTGCAGTTCCTCTACCGTGGCCATAACTTTTGAACCAGTGGAGAAAGTGCTTTCACAAAATCTATCATTTGGTACCAAAGATTTGACCTTTTGACTTTCGCATGTGCCCTTTTTTTGTACAATGTAGACATATGTTGTATCTTTTGATTGATAAGTGATAGGACTTGCATTTACATTTGCTGTGTGTTTTTAGCGTCTTTTTATCCTGAATAATGGCAATTCTCTTTTCACGTATCTCTCGACCAGATTAGGACATTTGAACAGAGAGTAAAATGAATTACTTTGTTTCCCTTTGCATTTCTAGACCATCCTCACCATGCTACACAGAATGTTTTTGCACACTAATTTCACCATCAAGTATTGCTTAAAATTAGCTTTCTTACTGTAGACAGTGCATTATATTTCAGGATTTATTTCCACCTTAATCAGTTTTCTTTCTAAACAGAAATTACCAGTTTTGTTTAATCTTTTGTTTTTATTCTTTAGTGATTTCTAAAATCAAATAGAGAGTGAATGTACTTGATTATTTTATGGACCTGTTGGAATTATTTTCTACTTGGGTCATTGTACTTGAGAACCATGCTTCACTGAATCTATTTTCTACTTGAGTCATTGTACTTGAGAATCATGCTTCACCGAAACTTAAGATTGGAATTGAATTATGATAAGCAGATTCACAATATAGATGTTATACATGTCAACTTCTATGCAGCTTTGTCTTCATTACTGATGCATAATATTACATATACCATCATGTACTTGTTTGTCTATTATGAATCTACAATCATGTTGATTGATAACTATCATGAATCTCTGTTCTTTATTTTTGTCCCCTATAATGATGGGGAATATAATTTCTTATTTGTCTAGTTACATCGTATTTGTAAACTTTATTATGGCCAAAACTTTCAAATGATAAGGGGGAGGTTGTTATTATTCCATGTGTCCGTTTCTGTATCAAGACTTTTTTTAGGGGTTCCAAAATTTTTGACCAAGTATAGTCAATATTTTTCACTTATAAACAAGACTTGAACCTTGGGCATTCTGACATTTCTGAATTGGTCATTGATAGGGTTTTTGTTTTTATGTGTACAAGTATCTTGTATGATAGAGCCATGCTTGGTACCAAATTTTTGACTTTGCTACCTTAATGTTGAAATCAATATTTCATGATATGATGTACAATCTTGTTTTATTTTGATATTCAACATTTTACAAACAAGATAATGATCTGGGTCAAGAACCATCATTGCTCCAAGCCAGCTATTTGCCATCAAAATACAAACCTACTCGCCAGCATGCTTTTCCTGTCATTTCATTGTGACAGTAAACTAATGTCCTATTTCAAAATAGGTATTGACATACTAAAGAGTGCTCATTGCTCAATGATCTAAAATGCTGAGCATAGGGCAAAATTTGTAGCCATTCATCATCATTGTCTCCATATGAGTGAAAAGCTACTTGAATGGAAGGGTAAAAAAAACAATATACAAGTAACCAACCTACGACCGATCCCATTATATAAGCATACTCTCATACATGTTAATATGTTTCTATTGTCCAAACATCAGATGTGGTGGGTTGTTTCCAGGACTGTCGTGGAATCTACAAATTGGGTCATTGTTCTCTCAGGGATAATCCAGGTTGTGCAGATGAGTAGGGTTATCACAGTTATGTCTCTTGTGTCGACCTACTTATTTTGTTTGTTTATTGATGCTTCTTTATGCAACCTGCAAGTTTATTACCAGTTACAATATGGCTGCATCCAGCTGATGCAGGCTTCTTATACCGGTATATTAACTTATGATAAGATCTCTAATGAGCAATCATTATTGTATGTGCTAGGCCAATCACAGGCAGTTAGTGTTTGAATCCATCACTCTGTGATACTGAGCTTTTATTCCGCCAAATAGTTAATGAAATAAAGCTTTAATTTAATAAAATCCTATTTGGAACAGTTATTAGTTTTTTTTTTAGTATTTTACAATTTTACTTTAATTCACACACAGAACATAAGATTTGCTATCTTTGTTTTTTTTTTTTATATATCTTCAGATATGAAGGAATCCTTATCTCAACTTATATAATTCTTTTTGCCTTCTTTAACTTTTGTTGTTACAATTTTTTAATCTTTTCAAAGTATGTCGCTGTCAGTTTTTTGGTTTACTACCGGTAATAATTGTGCCAAGTGTAATGCACGTTATTGTTTCATTCCTATTTCCTAAAGTCTGATTATCTCCCCTGTTTATTAGCATACCACCAGGACGGACACTGCATCTATATGTAAAATAGCATAGACATTGGGAAAAGTAACAATGTTAGATATCACTTCATTGTGACCTAGTAATTAAACCACCATTGTGCATGCTATTAATGTCAAAGACTTAATCTTGCCAAGTACGAATTCTCGCAATTCATTTTATTTTTCAAAATATTTCATGGTTTCTCTAGGAAATAATTTGTTTCATTTGCTAAAAAGTAAGAGAGATGTTTTATTTTTTTGTTTTATGCTTGGTCTTTGAAAGTATTTAAGTTTTCATAGCAGTTACCTGTGGAATTAGTTGGCGAGAATTGGTACTTGACAACTAGTGTTACTTGGCGAGAAATGGTCTGGGACCAGTATAGCTCCCGGAAATTATGATAAACAAGGGAGATAATAAGGAAAAAGGAAATTATACCAGTGCTTTTTGACTATGATCATGTTGGCTTGGCTTATATCAGTGCTATTTGACTGTGATTATATAGGCTTGGCTCACTTTGTTACAATTTATTTTCAAATTGTAATATAACAAGTCTTTTTGTAGTCTTCTACATAGATAAAATATGTATTCAAATGTGATTCATATTTGATTTTTCAAAATAATAAATTTATTTAGACTTATCATCTGTTGATTTGTTTGTTGTATATCAGAAGAGCTCATGATTACAGTGGTCATCTTTGTGGCCTGCCTCTCTACTCACATGGAATGTGTTGATAGACAATTGAGCCACAGTGAAAGTTGTAGCCTATAGATCTATACATTTGTAACAGCCTCCTTTGGGACATATGAAAACTAGTCTTGATTGGGAAGTGGTCTTTTTATTGAGTTTGATTTGTACACAGATTGTATTATTGGGTACAGCAAAAAATAGTCTTTTTGATCAGGGGGTATTTATATACAGGTGGTCACTAAAGCAGGTTTTACTGTATTTGGATTTTATTTGATCACTCGAAGACCTCTGAGCTCTGAAAATATGTTTCTTCATTAATGCTTTGGATATTCGCATGCTCTTGTATAATGATGAGGATGTAGCCACCCAAGAGAGTTTACTTAGCAGCCAAGTGGATCATTGAGTGATCCAAGGAGATTGTTCAGTGATCGGGTTTGACAAAGAGAGATAAAGTACAGTCCACTCTCGATTTAACGCCACCTGATAAACCGCCATACATTTCTGAAGAACAGATTTCCAGCTATTGATAACTCCCGTTAAACCGCTATATTCGTATACCTATGGCAAGCCGTTTGGGTTTTTACCTATTGAAATGAAGATATCTCTATTTAATTAAAGATATCTCTATTTAAAATGAAGATATCTCTATTTAATTAGAGATATCTGT
>JACSZP010000657.1:239-10753 GCA_016161895.1 Pinna nobilis
CCGACAGCAACAGGCAAGAAAAGTCTGTGATAACCAATATCTAGGATAAAAGCTGATATTTTTTATTTGTTTGAATTGCAATCTAAGAAAATATGTTCCAAATAGTAGTTGTAGATTGAATTTAGTTTAGTAAGTGGCAGAGAGTAAAGTTTCGTTCGAATGTGATGAATACCCAACGGTTTTTGTATGGATGATAGTAGGTCATCGAATGAAACACCATGATGTTTGGGTGATGTATAGTGACGATGACCGTGGCTCCGCCTACGTCGGGGGAAACATTTAAAACATTCATCACATTAACCAAGCTACAAGAAGGGTTTGAAAGAATACCTATACCGTCAATTTTATCATTGCAGCCATATGGTGTTGCAGTTCCTAGTTCCCGTATCCAATAGTCCTCTCTTTGTGTACGGAGAGGTGTAGTGAGGGTTGTATTATTTGTCCGATGGTAAATTTTTTCGATGATTCGAACACGCATAGACAGGATGGAATGATCAGGTTGGTTGAAATCGATATCGTTTTCATTGTTGTTGATGCCTGATCGATGACCATTCTTACGTTTGCGAAGTTCGCCCTTAGTCTCACCGACGTATACCAACCCGCACAAATCACACTCCAATCCGTAGACAATTTTGCTGGATTTACAGTTCAGATCATCGTAACTCCTAGTGTAGTATGATTTGTTGGTTAAGTTACTTGTAAACTGAGGGTCTGTTATCAGAATGTTGCATGTTTGGCATTTGTTTGCTGTACATTTAGATATCATACAACACTGTTCAAAATTGTTGAAATCTAAAATATCGTGTAGCTGAACAGAACACGGTTGTAAAGAAATATCAGTATTTATATGTGGAGAACGATGATCTGACTGATGAATATCCGAGTTAGTGGTCGTATCAGGAGTTATGGGGACACCTGCCATAACTGACGACGCCGTGTCCGTAGTGTCGTCAGGGTCGGACCTTAATATACTGGGCGACGTCCGAGCCAGTATCCTTTTCGATCTTCGTATACTCATGCATTGGTAAGATGCTACTAGGCTGATTATGCCCTCGGGGACAAAAATATCCACCAGCACTGACACCGACCTAGTGGTTATAAAAAAATTGACTGTAGAAGATACTAAGCGGGATCAATAAATCAAAAATCCAAAGGCAGACGAAATCAGGGCCAAACAAAAAAGAGACAACACAAACAGCTATCAACACAAGACACGAAAAATAAGTAACACGAACCCCCACCATAAACCAGGGGTGGGTTCAGGTGCTCCGGAGGGGTAAGCAACTCCTGCTCCGCGCGCGGCACCCGCCGTGTCACAAATTTTCGAATACAAGAATATCACAATCGGTGATGGTCATAAACGAGATAAGGGGAGGTCGCGATTAGGTATGCGACGAGGGGGACATATCTGTCATCTCTTATTTACAGATATACCATATCAATCAACCAGGCCATGATGGCACGCATATTTTCGAATACAAGAATGTCACAGTCGGTGATGGTCATAAACGAGAAAAGGGGAGGTCGCGATAAGGTGTGCGACAAGGGGGACATATCATCATCTCATCTGTTATTCACAGATTTACCATGTTAATCAACCAGGCCACGATGGCTAACTTTGTTTTCAGTTCTGTCATTCCTAATTACACTATTGTGTACTCGACATTCATCTGGAACAAAAATAGTTTTGCATATATGAACGTGTTGACATATTACGTCATTGCCACAAGTCTGATGACGTATGCTATCCGCACTACGTTGGCGCATGTGATAATTTTTGGAATATCACCCTGGCTTCTTTATATTTGTTGAACGAGCGGGCGACATTCAAAATTGTCGCATGACTCTTAACCAATCAAATTACAGGATTCTAACAGAAGGTATAATAATAATAGCGAATCATGTTTCTTTGGACTGATAAATTCTTATGTCACCGTCAACCAACGTCAATAATTGTATATCATTAAATGACATAAATTTTCCAAACGCTGATTAGTCGTGGCTATGGCAATTTATATTTATTAATCCGAATAGCGATCATTCTTTATGACTAAAGATATGACATCAATTTCTCTATTGTGAATTTTCCATTTTTATGTGCAGCACCTGTATATGGAGTATATTTTTCTCAGATGATAGGATATTCCAGAGCATGTTTTCTATTAGGATTTCCTTGATGTTGGATTGCTGCCGACAAAGAAGCTGCTTAACCAAGGGTTCATAATGGTTAGATTGCAGTCATCCCTTCGAAAGTTTTCCGGTCGCGACCATGACCTGATTGGCCGCTTTAAAATATCGATTTTACAGATGATGAGGGATACGTTCCCCTTGTCATAAAACTAATCCCGTCCCTCGTTTACTGTTTATGACCTTTACCGAACTTTTCGGGTTATATTGTAAATAACTTTATAAAAAATGGCTTCCCACAGGGAACTTCGATTTCAAAAGTCAATTCTATTTTCGCTATTTCTGAAAGCGTTTGAAGGGATCTTCCTCAAATCTTGCATTGAAGATCCTGTTTGTGTTAAGTAGGGTAAGCCACATTTTGGAACTGATCAGTAAATAGGAGATTTAAAGGTTGGGGTCTTGTTATTGAATGCATAAAAACCCCTAGAGAATGAATGAAAAAGCATAGTTTGCCATATGCGTACTAAAGATCTAACGAAATCCTTTTCAGATCTCTTCTTTAAATTGGGATATAAAAATCTAGCTGCGTGCCAATAGTATATTTTAAGATAAAATAACTGTTCTAACCATTTGGCACGTGTTGCCTGGTCAGCATTTCGAGCACTTGAGTTCAACACTTTACAAACGCGAGGATTTTTCAATCATGCAAGTGCTCTCGTCTTTACCATTTCAGAAACTCAATAGTGCAGTCAATTCAGTAGCACTTTAACACGAGTAAATCATTTTGCATTTTTTTTAAACGCGAGAATGTTTTAAGCAGGACACATGTTGTCACTCTCACCACTTGACAATCTTCATATTTGTCTATCTTTTATTCTGTGTCGCGAGATTTTTCAGCCAATCGATCACGCCTTTCAGATGTCCTGTTCTCTCCAGTCGGGATTTTCCTGGCTCATTGAGTCTATACAGACTGAGAGTGGAAGTTGCCTTTAATCCTTGGCTAAACTACGAATTGTAGCATAAAAAAAGTTCTGGAGTTTACTATATCATTTAGTTAACACATAGATCAATACGGTGAAAAAGATGTTATTAAATAACCGGTCTGATTTTGTCGACATTGCTCCATGGTCTAAAAAAAAAACAAATACATTCGGAGCTGTCCAGGCCTAGTGGTTAGTGTGCTTGTCGTCTGACCGAAAACAAATCCGCTCAACGCCGGGGTTGTCTGCCCGTGTCTTTCGGGTGAGACAGTAACAAGCAGTAGAAGTCGGCACGTTACAGAATCTCCCTTCTCTACGGCCAAGCAAAGGAAGCAAAATTTTTCGCCATTTAACGGCACACGATTAAGTGAAAAAAAAGTATCCACTCTACTGAAACAGATAAGGAAGAACGGGAAATTTATAAGATTGAATAACGTCAACCTGTTTCTCAGTCGCCTGCCTCGATTTAAAAAACGGATCATACGCTGAACTAGCTGTTGCGTATCGAATCAGTTGAGAGACAAATTCCATATGCAGCTGATGATTGAGCCTTGCTACATAACTATGGCAAGTTGACGATGGTGAACCTGAAGTCATCTCATTTAACATAAATTTGAGTCTTCAGATTACCGTTTTCACATATGTTCAATAAGATATCTGATTAGAAGAGCTGTGATTGTCAAGGAGACAACCTTTCGCTCAATGTATATTGTGTAATGGAATGTCTGTATTCTCAGCGTTTTGAACACATCTGCTGAGATATCCAAATTTATATAAACTTATTGAATTAATTCATCGGGTGAAACTTTGCTGCTGTGTTTTGAAAACCTTTTGAAATCGAAATGAGAGGTCAAAACTTTGTCGATACCAATTAAATTATGTGCTTCAACATGGTATAGAAAAACAGCTCAGTGAAGACCATATTCAATTAAATTGCTTTTATTTGAGATGAATTATATTTTGCTTTCAGTCAGTTTTCTTCATTAGCGGAGAAATGTTCCTGCTTCTCTGTGGTAACGTGTCCATTTTTAATTACTAACGAATGGCTGGTTCGAGCCTCGATAAAGGTAGTGTGTTTTTTATGTACTCAGTAGAGACAGTTTAAGACTACTTTTCGTCACACAGTAGGTGTGAGCACGTGCATGAACCCTCGATCAGTAAAATATTCATATGAGTGAAATATTTTTATTTGGAAAACACAGAGAAACGCCATTCACGAAGGATGCTTGCAGATGTGCACATCATGAAAAGGTTACGTTTAATGAATAAGTACTCCAGGGTCTCTAAAAGACAAATGTCCTGTTCAGATATGCATTTATATCACATCAACTGAAATTCAATAGAATAACACTTTTAATTATCACTACAGAGAGGCGTCCTGGTCAATAGACTGATCGGAATGATTATCTGGCGTCGATAAATTGATTAAAAGACTAAACTGACTAAAACATTAGTGATCAACTTTTCAAAAACGTAGACACGGCATTTAAGTATAATTAACAATATTTTCATTTAGAATATGCAAAAATGATTAAAAGTTCCAAGTATCGAAACATAATCATTTGCAGCGACCGTATTTATTTTTCACAAATTTGACTACAACATTATTTTTACTTCAATCATTTTATTTCAAATATCTAAAATGTATAAAGCGGTATTCATCCTTATTATAAAGCACAATCATATTTTCTCTGATATAATTACTGATAGTTATTGCTTCAAACCTGCGATGTATACCTTTCAAAATGTACCTATAATTTCGAACCAGGGGAATGTTTTGAGGAAAAAAATCGAGTACCAATCACATAATGCTGACTCTTGGCAATTTTGTTGAACACGTGAAATTAGCACGATGTACGATAGATGACAATGGATAGGGTCGGATTGCAAAAAGATAATTCTGTCATCCTTAAAAGTATCCACTTGCGTTATGGTGGTAACAAGGCTATGCAGAAATTGAAAAAAGTAGGAGTAATGAAACAAAGCCAACAAATCAAATTGAGGATTATTAATAAAACCGTCTCCAAGAACGTTAAAATTGAAATTCTCAACTTTTAAAACAAGCTTATTTAAACATCTTTGCTATTAAAATATTTCAGTTATAATTAATAATCCCAGGCAAAAAATCTGAAAAGATTTCATCTCTTGTATAAACTGGTCATGTAAGACTTACTAAAATCAATTTATGTACAGTTGCAAATCAAGACCTCAAAAACTATGTATAATGCAAAGGTGTCTCATTTTACTTGACAAATCTGTCCATATAGAGAAATTCAAAATGTTACTGAACTGTCCATAGTGATTATCGATTAACAGACATTCATCAACAACTGAACTAATGATTCGTAACTCAGATACTAAAGAATGTAATTCAATAGTTTTCAATTACTGTAATTACACTTTCTGATACAATCCAGTTTATGGGCATACATAGTCCCAAATAAACTTGACTAGAGTTATGCATTATATGTTCCGAATACTTAAAATGTTCATGAAGCAAGTATAACCCTTCAAAAGATATTTAGGCGCAACCTAATATAAAAACATTCATCAAATGAATAACTAAATAATATTACTAATGAGATGTGTTACACTTACAGAACTCAAATCACATATTATTTATTTCATGTCTTCTGAGCATAAATTACACCCTCCTCCCATTTATCTGATTCGCTGATCAAGACTTTTCGTTGCCTAAATCATCGCATTACTTTAATTTTTTGCTAAAAACATGGACAGATTTGGACCTTTTGATGTATCTCGGTCTAGAAATTCCAGCGATGTCGTCTGTGATGATGCTGGACGAGAATGGTTGAAGATTTCATGAGAGGCAGTAGGCGCAGAACTATTGACATGCATGTTTTTGTTATTGGTACCGGGTTCTGAGAGTATCCCCAAACTTGTCAAAGCTGATCCTGTTCGTTTCTGTGAATATTGATTACCAGGATGATTGCCATACTCCTTCTCTGGAATTTTATTTGCCCTATAAATAAAGACATTAACTCACATATCAATAACTTTAATATGCATTTTTATGTTAAGTCTGTCGCCTACATAAACATTTTGAAACTATCTGCATGTAAAGTTTTTGCAGCGACATTTCATATTGATTAAATATGAGGCATTTTGCACCATAATATTGGCTTTCTATCTTTGCAAATGCAGTTGTGAAACGAGGCCCTCGTTTCCATCAAACTAGGTACGTTAGCAAAAAGGGCATTTCCATCTAAAATGTTTGGATTGACTGATATTAAACTTTCTCTCGAAACATGTATCCAAATTTCAAGATATGTTATTAATAGCCTTTGATAATGAGTTAATTCGAAGTTATTATTTTTAATTTTGTATGATATCTTAAATCCAGATATTTGAATTCCACTTTCAAATTTTATAAAATAAAATAATTAAATGCAGCGCTAAAAATGAATAAGTATACGATCACTTACTCCACATTTGTATCACCGGAGGAGCGGTCGTATATTATGTATCTTCACAAATTATACAACAGTCACACCTGTTTATCAATAACCCCGGGGTTACAACAAAAGTGTAAAATATAAAGATGGACACAGGACAGAGGCTGTTCTGTATACACATTGATAATATGACACATTGGGGGAAATCCAATATGACACATTGGGGAAAACAACAAGCAGTCTTTATGACTTGCAAGTTTTTATACACAGGTGGTCGCAAAAGCAGGTTTTACTGTAGCTGTATCACAAGTACTGAACTTGCCGTAAGTGAACGGTCCAATACATCAACAGTCAGCGCTAAGTTGTCATTGAAAAAAACGTGACGATGTATCGACCACGGTTCAATAATTCATGAATGTTTATTTTCATGCTTATTTTATTTACAAATGTAAAAAGACATTTAGAAAAAAGGCGGTTAAATCTTGCGTATTTCACATTCTTGAAAAATAAGTTAAATATATATCATAGTTAACTACCATGTAACTTGCATTCTAGGTGATATCGGACATCAAACCATGGACTTGCAAAATAAAGACATGCAGCATAAACATTTTGTTGCAAATTGGACAGAATCAGATCTCTTTACGTAAACAGTATCTTCAGAAATTAGTCTAGGTATTGCAGGAACGTATCTCATCTAATATAAAGAGTTTATATGACAATGAAATCGATTTACATGCGTCTTACCTAGCCCGTGTGGAGTTGATTTTTACTTTGACGATTATGACTCCGATAATTAGCCCAACACACAACACGACAAGTGGAAGTACTATGTACATCACATTAATGTTGGTGTTATCTTCACTCCGATGTCTCGGATAACCAGACTTAGGTGTGGACTGGCTACCGGAAGTTGTCGAACTTGAAACAACGTGAGATGGCGGTATTGTTCCTTTTGATGTTGATGATAACGAAGTTGCTGTTGCGGATGTATCACTTACAAGACTTGAGTAGGAAACACTTACATCAGATAACGTTGCACAACCTGCCAACAGAAAGTTTTAACTTATAACAAGAAACTTTCTTTGTGTTTCGTTGACCTTCAACCGCGAATATCAATACACTCAAATGTTAATGTGATATATGTGCGCTTATGTGATATCGATCGAGAATCGTGAAACATTATACCAGTGAAATAGTTTCAATTTGAAAATCTGTGACAGTTAGTACACGCATTTATTTCTTGTTGCACAGTATGTGAAAATGCAACCTAGGTAAGTAACCAACTTATTTTAATCATGGGATCTTCAATGCCAAAGCTTTAGAGATTCTGAAAATTGATAGTGGCATTAGAGAACAATGCCTTTATTTCATGAAACCAAAAAGAATGACGAAACTTAATTTCACATTTTAAAACACGATGGGTGACCATTAATCTGCGGAAGTTTGAAAAGAAATGAGTATTTTAGAGGTTTTGAGACTTTAAGGTCAACACAATACAGGCGGCAGAAGATAATCTCAGGAGGGAGAAGGCGAGATGTACATCATCTTAATCAAGTATTAGTTATTCAAATAATATTCAGAAAGCTTATACAACTAAAGGCGTATCTGAAGTTAATGTTCCTTTTAACAATCAAATAGCAAAGTAGGTAGATGCCACAATGAAATAAGTATGTCCCCTTTTGATTTGGCTATAGCGTTGTCTACCGTTTGATCGATGATTTTAATGCACCCGTTATATCCCTGTTTTTTATCACAATACCTGATATGCTGGACCAACTAGCTATGTATTTCGTAGGATCGCATTCCAAACAGGAGTCCACGGGGTTTAACATTCCTCTAGTGACGCATCTCCTCTCAATGAAGCAGTAATTATCCTTCAATCACACACACAAAAAAAATAATCAGTCCCATTCATTCTTCATGGAATTAACCAATGAAGATAAAAGTTGGATTTTGACTTTATATTCATCATCGTTTTTGTGTTTTTAAATAATCATCGTTTTATAGGTCTTTAATCCTGAAAAAGAGGTTTGTTTGAACATTTTAATTTCAATTTTTCAATTTTTTCAATTTTTATTACAGCAGAATATAATGTTCAACTGTATTTACTTTGTTTAGACTTTATATAACACATCTTTATTCTTGGTTTAAATACACGCCCTTTTAATTGTTTCATTATTCCAAAATGAGTTTGAATTACTCTTACCTTCAACGTAATTGAAACAACCCCCGAATCATTTTTCATCTTCTGACAAGTTGAATCATAAATGAAAAGTTCCATACTGTTGCTGTAAGCCATCCCGTCGTTAGAAACGGATACTCTATGCATCGAATTCAAGACAGATGAATTGGTAACATCTGGAGGGACACATATTGCTTCAAACACACTTCTTTGGGTACCATTTAGAATTGAGATCCCATCATCGAGTACAGAACCGTCTATATGTGTCTAAAAATATATAGAATTTTATATGAATATTTAAAAGTCTGTCATGTTAATCTTCAGCTACCTTTTTGGCAAAGAATCTTACGTTTAAAATTTCTCCGAAGTATATTTTTGTGACATATTATCACTTTGAATTGATAGATAGTCAAACTCTAATTTATGTGATTCATGAAAATCAGATTTCATCACAAGGGACCAGTTTTGCTTTTGTTAAACTGTACAAATATGATCAAATGCAAATTTGCTTTCTTGCAATTACAAGTGATTTTTTGTGAAAATGAAAAAAGGGAATAACACAACACAACATGAAAAAGCGGTGAATGCTGAATAAATACACTCTATTTGAGACTATAAACGGATAAGTGTCAAGGACAAGTAAGCATCCTCTGTTGATTCAAATCTGCTGTGTATCAATTGAAATTAACGAAGATTGATTCCTTTCGATTTTCGAACATTTTCGAACATTTTCGATCAGCTACTCAACATTTCAATTGTGTGGACCGTTCTAATGTTAACAAAGTTCATTTAATCGAACGTAGGATTTGAAAAGAAAAATATAGAAAATCATCATGATGTTAAGAGCATATTTTTTTTTTACATTATTTAAATAATCATATAAAAATATGCCCACACACCACTTCTCTCTCTCAATTAATTGGCTAGTAAATTTTACACACCAACTTAGTTTCAAATCTACATGTTGTTAGGTCTGCGTCCAAGAAGTTTTCTCCATAAATAAATATGTCATCGCAAGTATCTTCAGCTTTATCACAAATGCCACTATCGTCAATATCAGATAAAGTAGGAGGTCTCGATACATCTTTTGAGCAATCTGTTCCTGTATACTCATCATCGCAGATGCATTCTCCTTTTTGGTTACAAAAAGTAAAATGGAAAGTGCCATTTGTCATTGAAATTAACGTAAACAAAACACAAAAGTAGATTTACAATTTATATGATTATATGATAAAGCCTGACATGTTATATTTACTTATGGGGTTGCTGCAGCTATTTGGACCACATTCAACCAAAACGAAGGAAAGCTAGTGTTTTCACCAGGTCTCAAGGGAAGCCAAATATTTGTGGACGAATAAAGTTTTTGTAAATTTCTCATTACTTACATTTACATTTTTTTGTAAAAAGTGTTATTTTTCAGCACTTTATGATTAGATTGGTATTACATTTGTAATCGACATGGAAACGCAAAAATTAAACAAAATGCATTCACAAATTATATGTGTACAGTTGCTCTGATGTATAGCGCATAATAGTCGAATTTTCCTTGTTCATTTAATTGTACAAAAGCTGAAATAATTCTAAAAGTTAAGGAGGTCCCCTACGACACGTGTGTTTTGTTGCCATCGCCACAAACACTTTGAGTCCCGTTTACAAAATTTATATAGAAAGATCACGGATAAAAAAAGTTATATTGAAGTAATTGAATATCACAATAAGCTGGCGTATAGTGTTTTGGCTGATTACAAATACTTTTTAAAAACAAGAGGCCCAATGGGCCTATAACGCTCACCTTAGTAATACCAG
>JACSZP010000658.1:0-18277 GCA_016161895.1 Pinna nobilis
TGTTTGGATTTCTAGATTAGCATTCTTGATTATAATGGTCACTATTTACGTTTTACATATGACTGTTGACCACAGGATTGTCCAGTCCATATTTTTTATCCTGGTAAGACGGGGGCTGGAGAGATACATTTGCTGAACCATCATTGGGTCCCCATTTACTTGTAGGAGTCGTGATCTTTTTAAGTCGCTGAAAATAGTAAACAAATATGTCTGTTATCAGCAGAAAATTGAATGCATATAAAACATATCAATGTATGGATATCTTGGTGTTTGTAGATTTGTCAATGTATGTTCTTATTAAAGTATGGAAGAATTAATTAACTATGGGTGAATGGACGTAAATATTGGCAAACTTATTGAGTTCGTTCTTCTGAAAAGGCCTACTAACAGCTAGACTTTTTCATGAACTTTAGTTAAATCAAATGTTTTTGAAATGAAACATGTGCAAATTACTTACCCCGGTAAAAGAGCCACTCGTGCTCAAGAATTTGTATACGAAGTACAATGGTATGGGACACATGACGATGCAAGTTAGGACCCATCCCAGATTCTGTGCGTATTGTGGGTAAGGCACTCCTTTGCTGATTTCCAGAGGTGAATAAACAGCCATACGATATATGAACAAAGCCTGTAAAAAGTCAAAACAAATGTGAATTTCAGAACCAAATAATAGCATAAACAGCCATATGATATATGAACAAAGCCTGTAAAAAGTCAAAACAAATGCGAATTTCAGAACCAAATAAGAGCATAAAAATCCATATGATATTTGAACAAAGCATGTAAATAGCCAAAACCAAACGTGAACTTAAGAACCAAAACAGTGGAAGCATAAAAGTACAGTAAAACAGCAAATACATACCACCTCAGTTAATAAACCACATTAGACGACGGATTAATCAACACTGAACGTTCAAAGCACATCATATAGAACGTTTCTGTTTTTTATTCATATATAACATCACTTGATACATGTTATTGTACAACCCCTAAGCATGACTTTTTTAACCCTTTCACCCCTGAAATCTAATGGACTCTTCTTTATATCAATGATTTAGGCACGCCTAAATGTGTATTCAGGGGTGAATGGGTTAATAAAATGGAAAAAAGATTTAGAATCTTATCAAATTAACCACATTGTCTGTATGGAAACTACTATTCAAATCAATTTAAGGATCGGGCGGTTATTTGTTTTACTTTTATTACAACTTTTGATTTCGTTTTTGTTTTCATTAGTTATGCAGACTCCCGGAAAATGCCCAAAATGCCCGCATTGATAAATGCCCGCTGACGTCATTACGGCGTCATTGGTGTAAACCAATATGACGGATATTTACGCTTACTCTTCTGTTTCCTTTTTAATTTTGATTGGCCAACTGGTCAATATTGCAAGGAAGAACTGACATCATACTTTAAAAGGTGAAATAAATGGTTAAAAACTGAATATGCAGGAATAAGTCCGCCCTTGGTCTGCACAGGATATAGGACCTAGCGACCTCGGTCCTACATGTCAACAACCTATAAATAATTCTTAATTCCGAATCCGAGTTCTTCTTTACGCGTGCATATCTAAAGGCGCCATCTGAAAGAATTACAGTGGTAAAACTACGGGAAACCTGTGTAGTTAGCCATATTTAGGGAGATCAAACGAATGTGTGTTGGGTTCTTGACCCTTAAGTTATTTTAAGTAGTATGTATACATACAGCAATCAAAACTGGAGCACAGAATATCCAACAGAAAAGCCAGTAGATTTTTGGTCTTGGTGGATAGCCCAGCATATACTCCACATCTCTGATGAATCTCTTCACACCTGTAAAACAGACACAGCTCAAGGTCATCAAAGTACTCCTACTACAGAAACAATGGAGGCTTTAATACCAGGACACCAAGGGAGAAGCTTTATGTGAAGCAGGGAGGTATCTGACTATGACAACGAATGGACATACAATTCCTACATGGAAAATCTTAAGTTGTTTCCACCATTTACATTGAAAAATATTATCTATGCATCATTTAAATTAAATTTGTATTGTACTGTATTGATGCTACACGTCCAATCCAAGATTCTTTCATTTTTTTCACTGAATTTGTCATCGTGTACTGGTGAAGGGCGATAAATTTTGTCTGTGCTCGGCACTTTTTGCCGTTGATCAAAGATGAATCGTTAGCGTGCCGACAACTAATATGAAATGGAACCTCTGTTTTTAGTCTCATCCGAAAGACAAGGACAGTCAACCGTAGTGTTGTTAGGGCTCAAACCCTAGATATATCGATCAGAAGTCGAAATCAGAATAGGCCACGTCGACCCCTTAAATTCAGTAACATTTCTGGAAATACCACAGCAGATAAGTTGACCTTCTTATCATGTAGTGTATACGGTCTAACCTGCCTTAGTGACTCACTGAATTAAAGGAGAGCTGCCTTATGTGACCTAAGTTAGTGGTTCCCAAAATGGCTTTTTCCTGTATAAATCACCTAAATAAAGAGACCATCTGTCATATGTGACCCTTTTTGCTCCTTCCCTTGGACGGTCTCTTAAAACAGGTTTGACTGTACTTCTATAATAGTTTTAGTAATTCAAAAATAAGTAACCCTTGTATTGCTACAATATAAAACGTTCCTTCTTATTTGTAACTTCAGTAAGTAGAAATTAATACTTCACTTGAATAAAGACTGGGTTATATATGACATAGACCTAACGGCAACATCAAACATCGTTTCTCTTTGATTTATCTGCCATAAACTTATATAATGCTAGATTATCAGTACTATAGTAGGAGTACCAAAGGTACCAGGTGACATTGACTTCAAATTGCCAAATAGCAATACCAATAGACCATATGCTTTAAGACCAACCGGCTAAAGTTAAACTTCTCTCTTTACTAGACGTGTGTTGAAAAAATGTGAAGATACCTACCGTAAACCCACATAACAGCAATACATTCACACGCCGCAACAAACAAAACTGAAAAATCGGCTCCAAAATGATCCATAATACTGACAACGTAATCTCCAGCCTACAATAATGAAAAGGAGAATATCTCAAAACCCGTCTGTAGGAAATTCACGCCTTGGTCTGTAGACGTTTAATGAATTGTTGTTGTTGCGTTGTTGTTTAACGTCCCAATCAAGAATATTCCACTCATATGGAGGCGTCACCGTGTGCCGGTGAAGGGCGACCAATTTTGCCTGTGCTCGGCACTGCTGGCCGTAGAGCAGGGGGGGGGGGAGGTTCTTTAACGTGCCAACACTTAGTGTGACACGGGACCTCGGTTTTTACTGTCTCATCCGAAAGACAGGGACGGCCAACCGCGGAGTGGCCCCGCGGGAATCGAACCCCGGACCCCTCGGCTCGAAGTCGAACACGCTAACCACTCGGCCACGGAAACCCCCCGTTTATTGAATTACTTCTGGTCCACATTGAGTCAATAAGAGTATTCCACTTTATTCTTGATACATTTTTTTCTGATTTTATTTAAGCATACAGATTCTGATATCATCATTTATTTAATCTTGCCGTAACTTTTCACACCCTTCAAACTAAGTACTGGGAATGAAAATATACTTGCTTTCAAATTCAATTGTCTTGCTTCATTGGTATGCTCCAAAAGAGGCGAGAAAAAGTACGTCTTACCATGTATAAAGCACACATCCCCACCACCACATATACATTTACACATACTTACCGGTGTAACGCAGGTGAGGGCCAGTAGATAACAAACGATTCCAGTGCCGACACACATGTAACTCTTATACTTCCTGGTCGATGGAAACTCGTCTTGGACACATGTCAGAACGGTCTCTAAGAGGGCAAACTAGATAAAAAAGTAATGAAACATGACAAAATGTGTCACTTATAAAAATGAATTATACATTACTTCAAAGAATATAACGTATTTCTAAATTAATCTATCCCTGACATCACATTTATGATAATGTTTACGCTACGTCCATCTCTAGATGGTGATGTCATTAATGCTGCACTATAGTTTAACGCCCACTCCGGAATCTTTCATACCCATAAAAACGGAAAAGAATGCCAGTAATGTGCACCAAATATTAGTCTCTGTATTACACGAAGGCTTATTGATCAGGTAGGGGATTGTGTCAACACCTACTGTGATACGGGGTTTGGGGTTTGTAAGCTGTCATCCAAGCGACTCACACCTTTTGCTTTAAATTTCGAGCACTGATTCTTGTTAATAGAATAGCTGCTTCCTACGCCGGCCACTTGGGCTTTTCTTGGGCTGGATTCGAAACCGAGAATTATAAGATGATGGTTCTGATTACTAGGCTACCGGATCGATTCCTAAGGAACTTAATGGGGTGGTCCCTAAAAGCCAATAACACCTGAAGATTTATGATTCCGAATCGTCATGAAGTACTTGAATTTTCTTTTTATTTGTAATGAATATCGAGATAGATGTAAATAAAAGTCTCTATGACTGACTTGTACGGTTCAACGTTTAAGATGAAATAAAGCGAAGCTCGTAATTACCCAGACAAAGGTAAAAGTTATGCAGTCGGCATTAGCTAAAAACAAAAAATGTTTAATGGGATGAATTACAAATTAAAAAATCACAAAAACATATATTGCAAAACCAGGAAATTTGCGCTTTGTTTAATTTATGCCGTTTTTATGTAAGAGCGAGTTTACATTGTAAGAAAAAATGTTAAGGTCCAGAAAAGAAGCATTGACATATAATCAAAGCATGAAACTATGGCGATTTGGGGTGATTTGGAGAAGAGAATGTGTTTTCAGATGTAAAATTATGAAAATTTCGTTCAACGGCGGAATTTCAATACTGTAGACAGGGTTATCTTCGCCCGTGCTGTTTTCGCCCTAATGCTCTTTTAAACAGTTTCGCCCTGTTTTAAATTCGCCCAGTCTCCTGATAATTCTATTTGATAAATCTATCATTTCCAATTCGCCCACTAACAATGGGGGCGAAAGGGACGAAAATAAAAAGTGGGCGAAGATTTCCCTGTATACAGTATTCTGATGAAAAGAACTACAAACCTCACTGTCCAGTCCAAGAGTAAACAACATAAAGAAAAATAAGACGGACCACAACTGAGATATTGGAAGTTGAGATAAGGCCTCTGGGTATGCAATGAAGGCAAGTCCATAGCCTGAAAACAAAAGGAATACTTTGTTAAAATGCCATGATTCATATTTCCAGAAACGGCTCTGTTTAAAGTTTGACATGTAGTATGGTGCTCTACATTTACAAAAATATAGTATTTAAAAAAAACAAAAAAAAACAAAAAAAATAACTTCAGACAATCTTTCCATTTATCTTATGCTTACTTTTCAAAAACGAATATTATTCAAGTATAACAAAGTTTCAAATTGAAAAAAAAATCAACGTTTACCGGCTTCAATTAAAGATACGTAAATTCCGAGTGTAACTTAGTTTTTGGGGATACGACATTTATTTAAAACTCAAAAATATGTCAAAAGTATGAAATCAAAGATTATTTGTTTTATTGCCACGTACCGGATTTTGCGACGTCTTCCACCCCGACTCCGATTTTCTTTGCCATGCCTCCAAATGTCGTGAATATTACAAACCCTGCTATCAAGCTGGTCACGACATCCATCAAGGCAATAACCATTGCATCACTAAAAGAAACGAAAAGTATAAGTTACTCCCGTATTTGTAAATTTCAAGGATGAGGGAAATTGTTCCTTTCTTGAAACTTCATGGTGAAAATAGGAATTTAACATTGCAGCAAAATCTATAAAAGGAGGAATCCCTCCAATCAAAGAAAAATTCTCATTCATGAAATTTCTATATAATGAAGTATCAAATGTCGGACATGTACAGTGGAACCTTTCCTAAAGATCACCTCAATAAGAAGACCACCTTCCTAATCAGACCAGCAAAGACCGTAAAAATTCGGTCTGTTTATCACTCTTTAGGCTATTTCAATTTTACTTACTTTCACCACCTCACCAATCAGACCACTTTTAACCGGTCACTTGGGCGGTCTTAAAAGTGAACTTCCACTGTGTATATTAATTGGACTGAAATTTATAGTCATGCGTTAAAACCTAATGCTCAGAGTTTCCGAGGCTTATAATCTTGATATTTACCCATATACGTTGTTCTTGAATTTATTGTAACTTCCAAACATTATGATTCCTCCAAAAGAGACGCTCAGGGAAAAGAACATCTGTCCGGCTGCTGCCACCCACACCTGCAAATCATAATGATTATATTAAGTATAAATGAATGCAAAGAGAATGGACACTTTTCCCAGAACTTCCACATGAAAACGAAATGGAGGTTCAATTTCGAATTCAAATGTTAAAGTTTTCATTTGGTGCGTATGCCCTTTACAAATTAACAAGACATATGAAATAAATTCATTTCATACCGTCGGATTGCCTGGAAGACCAGTTCTGTTTGAAGGGCACCTGGTTATGTTGTTGTCGTACTGTTGTTTATCGTTCCACTCAGAATATTTCACTCATATGGAGACGTCACCGTGTGAAGGGCGACAAATTTGGCCTATGCCTGACACTTATGGCCGTAGAACAGGGAGTGTTCTTTTACGTGCCAACACCTACTGTGAAACGGGACCTCGGTTTATACGGTCTCATCCAAAAGACAGGGACGGCCAACCGCTGTTTGGCGCTGCGCGGAGTCGAACCCCGGACCCTTCAATTCGCAGTCGACCACGCTAATCACTCACCCACGGAGGACCCGCACCTGGTTATAATGGTTACCTTAATAGAATGACCTCTCTAGCAAAGTATTGGTAAATTATCCTCTATAGAAAAGTCACCTGTTTATAAATGTCGCTTGCGTTTGTTTTTTTTTTCTTTCAGTGACTCATAAAATTTGACTTAGAACTTGTTATTAGATAAATTAATTTTCACTATTTTTTTTTTTCTGAAATATAAACATCGCCCATGACAGTCAACGTATGAATGGCATTGCCGTATGGATGATAGGTGGCCGTACAAATGATTCAGAGGGTTTTTGTTATGTGGGACCTTTAACAATACAACATCAACAACAACAGCAACAAAATCTCACCTGTAGATCTAGAAGCTTTTCCCACTTCGGAACAATGAAGTATATGACCCCATCAATGGCGCCATCTAATGTGGCTCCCCTTACAAGCAATATCAACAGAATCACATATGGGAAGGTGGCCGTAAAGTATACAACCTGGAAAAGTAAATTTCGAAATAAACTATTACATCTGCACTGTACTGGATATTTTACATTTGTCGACAGGTTACGAATCGCTACCAGTGGTAATAGTATTTTGTCCAAGTTCAATATATGACATGTTGAGAAAAAAGGAAAAATTAACCTTTACAAATATATTGTCATACCTACGTTTTTTTTCATAGCACTTCATCAGATTCGTTTTACGAATACGAGTAATTCATGAGGTGTATAACGGACATTGTATTGAACATTGATCGGACAGTACCAAACAATCATTAACTTTGAGGTGAGGGGGCAAACCAGTTTACTCATCGCCAGTCAACATTTTGATACTAATTTCAATTCAATAATTTACTTACTTTTCCAGAAGATTTAACTCCTTTTATCAGACAACAGATGACCACTAGCCATGACAGAAGAAGGCATAGCGCAAGACGCCACAAGGGAGCGCCCATGGTTTCCGGTGACAATGTCGGGGTTTTCTCTATGACTTCGTTCCTGCAAAATAAGTGTAATTATTATGTTACAGATTAAGTCAAATAACAAGGTTAGTATCATTTAAACTGCTATCATTCGAAGCTTTTCTGGTTATAATTTTCAATATTCTAGTTGATATGCAGAGTTCGAAATAACTATTTTATGAATTTTACCTATGCCGAGAACGTGTACCTATGACGTGAGTGCCATCCTTGGCATAGGACGTCGATATTTACTTTCTTTCCCATCCGAAGAATAGAAGAGAAAGGTAATACTTCAACGTAAAGTGTAAACCTCTAGTTCTTAGTTCGGACATCGGACTCATCTTCTCAAATGTTGTTTGGTTGTATTGTTTTTAACGTCCCACTCAAGAATCTTTCATTTATATGGAGTCGCCACTGTGCCGGTGAAGGACAACAAATTTGACCTATGTTCGGCACTTTTAGTCGTAGAGCTGGGGGTGTCTTTAAAGTGTCGACACCTACTGTGAAACGGATCTTCGGTTTTGAGTATCTCAAACGAATGACAAAGTGGCTGGAATCGAACCTACGCTCACTAGGCTACGGTGCCCCTTCTTCATAGAAGTAGAAAATGAAATAAAAATCACATTTACACCCACATAAAATTTGAGTGTACAGCTAAAACAATGATTGTACGCATTACAATTGTACGCATAAACTAGATATCAAAGTTTTAAAATGAAAATTTAGCCTTCCGTTTTGTAAATGAAAGACACGGAGAAAACAGCTGCCTTTGCCGAGCGAGCTCGAACCAATGACGTCACGATCTGAAGCCCGTCAGTGTTTAAATGAACATAAAATTGTAGGAGTACCAAGGGGTGTTCGAAAACCCAAGTCCCAAAAAACATGACAAGATGAGAAATAAAAACGGCCTCAAATCAGAAAACAATATGGCGGTTTTGAGATACTCTCCCTTTGTAAAACTCTTCATCGTGGAGACGCGATTAGCTTGCGAAGTGTACAGGAACGTGGGACTATTCTCGGTAGTAAACAACGCGTATACCTGTATGTCAGTATTGTTATCAGGATATACCTCATTTAGACGTTATCAAAAGGATATCCCTTTGTTTCTACAACTAAAATGACATCGAGTTTCATTCTTTTCCAACTCGAAACAAATACTTTGTGCTTGTGGTAGTGATGTACCCTTTGCTTACTTTGGAAAACAGTCCCACCTTCTTTGATACACAACGTCTAATTGTGCCTCCAAGAACAACAGAGTTACAATCTCAGAACTCCCGTATTGCAGATCCCTAATAGGATGGGACCAGTTGTACAGAAGGAGTCAGCAACTCCTCTTGCCATCCCATACCCGTCGCATAAATTATAAAATACAAACGAATGACTAAACGACAAAATATACAAAAAGCTTACGATAAGGTGTTGATATTAGGATACTATTTGTATTATAATAAGTCTACTGTGAATTGTGCGTCTGTATATTGTTCTTTTAAAAGTGTACAAGTATCTGAAATGCTACGCAGTTTTGTTAGGATTGGGTTTTCGCATTTCAGCAATTTCTTCCTATCAACTTTGATAAGCAATTATACGTACTCGAAGAAGATTTGAGCAACGGGCACTGGCTTGTCGCCCAACCACGTGGTGTTTGTACAGTTGAAGTCTGGAGTTAGCACATTGTACATATGTACAGTCTCGTTCATAAAACATCGGCACTCCGAGTTGTTGTACTTGATTAGGTTCTCCGTAATGTTCCATGAACAGTAAGGCATTGGCTTTGTGGTCTGTTCCACGCATCCTAAGGGCAACCACTCCTTCAATCGAAAACAAAAATGATGTGATAAAAAATGTACTATTCAATTTTCACAGCTTTTCTCAACAGAAAAAAATACATACAATTTAGCATCCCCATTTTAAAGCTTACTCAAAAGAATATCATTAGTCTTGATATTTTTGGTATCTTTTGAAGACTAGTTATAAATTCTCTATTTAATCTGTAACATTGGCTTCGTAGGTGAGAGTATCATCAGAAATAGGTAGATGGTGATTTACTTAAGTACAGAAGTGATATACAGTTCCATTCGTTATGGGAATTCATGGAATTTTTGTTTGATGTTGAAAAAGTGATGTGTTCCGAACTTTTCGTATTTGATAGTATATATACGTGGAGTTTCGAGTACCCTTTGGAGTGTCATATTTTACTTACATCTTTGCACACCGTCCAGGGGAGAGTAGTCTGCATAGAGGAAAAGAAGTAGAAGAGAGTATACGCCATGATGACATTGTAGTATATAGCCACCACAAGGGAAATCAACGCCATGGCAATCCCGATACCTGCAATGGTAACAAGTGCAAACAGTTTAAATCTACATTATATGATATTTATTTCTCAAATTACTCAATTTCTTTATTCTCCTTGCCAATAGTACAAAAGTATTGAGAAAATACATACAATTTTTCACACAAATATTCAATTTCAAATTCGGAACATTACGAATTACTTTCGAATCGGCTGGATGTAGTTGGCTAGGATTTCGTCCTTGTATTGAACAAGCGACACGATCGGTTTCAAGCTATCTTACAATTGTTTCAATTCACTCTAATCTTCTTTAGCTCTTGTAGTTGACGATCACTTCTTCACTTTTAAAAATTGTGTTCATTTGTTCCTGAAACTCTGATTTTGTCTATGTTTTTATTCATGGTTTGTTTTGCTTTTTAATGTCTCGTTAGCTAATATTTTACACGTACGGAATTGCAGGTCTAATTTCTAGTGTTCGTGCGACTCATTATAGAAAAGAGCAAAAACAAAAGGTCAAAGTTTAATTCCATGGAAACAACGATGTCAGGATCTCGGATACATACTTATCAATCGATAAAGACAGGGATGAGATTCCTCTACAGTCAAAATGGAGGAGCTTAATGGTGGAAATAAAGATTTAATATTGCAATAAAATCTAGGAAAGGAGGAATTCCTCCAATTAGAGGGAATTTTTCATCCTTGTATAGAGACAAGTTAGGAATCCGTTCAAAATCAGACGAACAGGAACACTAGGAAATTGGATTAGGTGTCGTCCTGTGGGGAATTAACTTTCTTACACAATAAGCCTGGTTTGCTGCAAGGCTCGTGTATATGCTGAATAGGGGAATTTTAAAGTATTTTGTTCAAATACTTTGATCCTAAGCTCATTTTGTCTGTACTGTTCTATTCGTTATAAACACAGTAAATATCCTTGTAAGTCTTTTTAATGTGAAATCAAATTATTTTGTTGCTTTGAAGTTTGGACTAAAACGTATGAAAATACATATACATATGTAATTAGTTCATGTTGTTCTCCTGGACATCAATGGCTCAGACATGGTTTCCAGCTCTAAAAACCAAAAGAATTGAATTTTGAATTTGTTTGATTATTTATCATTCATGATACCATCGCAAAAGCCACGGTGGAATGTCAGACGGGTTCATCAACCGTATTATTACCTGAACTAAGACTGAAGAACAGTTTATCTGAACGTGCCATGTTGCTTTGGGCCGCTAAGGTCATTTTCAAACGGACAATGGCGCCAACAAGCCGAAGACCCTTCCGTGCAATACATTTTAGGACATAAAATATTCAGGTCAACAAGAATTCCTTTTTACCATCAGTAAGATTATGAAGCATGTTTCGTTTTTGTACATATATATAAGCGGCTTTTTTCATTTCTCATAAAATAATGGACAAATTGGACAATGACAATGTAATTTTCTATGTGGGCCCGACAGAGGTTAGAAGTATAAAAGATCGTACCTTTTGCACTGGGGTTCATGTTCCACACCGCGGTCGGTCCTTTCCCTGAGTACTGTCCCATCACAAGCTCCATAAAATACATAGGCTTTCCGATCAAAAACTGGAGAATTAGATAGGCGATGACAAAAGCCGCTGAAACCGATAAAAGTGTAAGATAAACATTAGCTTAAATGTTCGTCAGATTGCAAATTTAATTTTTTTTGTATCTTTTAATCATCTCCTTTTGATATTCTGATCACTGTATTTACACTTGTATTTACATATTCAGACATATTTTTGAACTGTTGATCTATCATTTTTTGCGAAAATTTATTTTACATTCTTTAGCAAGATTATGTATTGATATATCCATATTAATGTCAGATTTAAAAAAAATGAGCGAAAATTTTATACTTCACGAAAATAAAATGGTAACAGGTACCCCCGAACACCTAATTCCGTCCTTTAAATCTCGGTTATGGCCATCACTCAATGGGACTTATTTCCGTATTCGGAACAAATGTAATACAACGGGTGCCGCGCGCGGAGCAAGAGTTGCTCACTTTTCCGAAGCAACTGAACTCAGCCCTTGTTTTAGTGAGGTTTCTGATACCATACGTTTGGCTTTATATGCCTTGCTGTGTGGTTTGCTACTTTTGGTGTACAATGTTGTCTTTATTGTTTTGGCCGTAATATTGTCTGTTTTTTTTTTTTTTTTTTTTTTTTTTAAGATTTTTGAATTTTTAATGTCCTTATGCTATCCTCTAGTGTCCTCCTTTTTACATCAAATATATTCATTTCTAGTTATGTTAAGTGTTCGCCTATGTATCGAGGGTTCGAGGCGGCCGTCTTCAAAGATTTAAAGGTCGGGTCCTATAAACTTGTTTGGAATTCGTTCGGCCTACGCTGTACTAGTTCGTTATTTCTGCCTTCTATGTTCTCGTTCAGAACTCCTATTGTTTATTATTCACTCACATTGACGATAAGTACCTTTAGTTTCTACCAAATCTGAATGGTCATTGATACCGGTAATAGCAGTCGACCTCTAACGTGGTCTTTTTTTTTATCTGCGTGCGAAGAAGATTAGAAATAGGTCACACACTGAAGATCGAAGTTCTGTATAAACACGGTCATTTTGAGTAGCATTTAAACATTACATTTTAATCAGTCTTTGTTTTATATTATGTAAAGAAATTTGACTTCAATTAAAGACAATTCGAAAAAAAGATTGTATGATTCGCAAGTGTAAATCTAACAAAATTATGTTTTATTAATTATCTTTTTTTCGTATTGAAATGTAGCGATCAGTATCAAGTCATATCGAATATTTAGCGAAATTTTTATTTTTGCGATTGACGTTCCCTAGTAATTATATGAAAAAAAATAGTCTTGGGAATAAAACTTTGAGTCTCAGAAGGCTGTAACAAAACCATGGTCTGATGGGGAGCTTGAAAAAAAACATCCAATCTCAATCGAGAAAACCGGTACCTTGTTTGATAAATTGCACCAAGCATAAGTGCTGAACAACGATGACGTCATTCTATTCGTTGAAAGGTGAATGAGTTCAAGTGATTAGCTACTTATTGTAACTTATTACCGAGTCATTAATCGTGATATAGAATTTTTTTTAGATATATGTACATGTATTTTCACAAATTCACACATGACGAATATCAGTCTGAGTGACGCATACAGCGCGGAAGGAACATGTCAAATAAATAAAAATGAATCACTTGAAATCAAATTGCAAAATCATTGGCCGAACCCGAGGTTATTACCTCCTCCGTTTTCATAAGCAAGGTACGGAAATCTCCAGACATTTCCGAGTCCGACGGAAAGACCAATACAGGAAAGGATAAACTCCCACTTGGATCCCCATTGACCTCTTTCTTCTTCTTCGGTAGAGGGCGCTTCACCCTTGCCGGTAAGTTCAATGTCACTACTGAGTCCATTTTTATCTTTATACTGACCCTGAAAAATAAATCATTTGACTGAATACGTTTCGAAGGCTAACTTTAAGACATGTTGTCTAAGCTCCAGAGGGAGCCAAAACTCTCTCCGGTTTGTGTTCAAATTCCGCTCTTACCGTATTCGGATTTTAATGGTGTATACCTTCTCCACCGGCTGACTGATGGAAAAGAAGTACATGTATGTGATATCTAAGTCTACAAACTGAACATTAAAATAGTTTTTTGTAATATATATATTTTCTATAGTATTATCGAACATGCAATAATACGGATGTACACAAAATTGTAACGGTCGTTTCATTTGTTTAAGACAAGAGATTCCCAAATTCATGAAGTTATATTAGTATTGTTGGTAAAAGCTTTCTATGGATGGATATAACAAAACTACGATCTGTTGTCTATAGCTGGACTGCAGGTAGAATGCTAACTACAAAGGGTTAGGTCTGACACATTAATATATACACTTATAGAATAGCTCTGACGCATTTACGCATTCATTAATAAAATTGCTCTGACGCATTAACGCATTCACTAATAGAATAGCTCTGACGCATTTACCACAGAAAAAACTTACGCATTAACGCAATCACTACAGAAAAATACCTCTGACGCATTAACGCAATCACTACGAAAAATTACGGGTCACTGTAAAGTGCAAAACGAAAACAAAACGAAACGAAACGAAACAAATCGAAATGAACCGAAACGAAATAATTCAAAACGAAACAAAACGAAATAAAAAAGAAACGAAACAAAAGATATGTAAGATATAGTGATTCTTGGTTGTTTCGATACATGATAAATGTTGTGCAAGCTATAATATACATAAACTCCATATGTAGGTAAAATAAATATATCAAAAAACAAGAATACATTGAAAATAAGTGTTTCGATTTATTTCGTTTCGTTTCGATTTGATTTATTTCGTTTCGTTTCATTTTGATCTTTTTCGTTTCGTTTCGATTTGTTTCGTTTCGTTTCACACTTTACAGGAACCCCAAAATTACCTCCGACGCATTAACAACAGATTGATCTGACGCATTAACGCATTCACAACAGAAGAATACCCCTGACGCATTAACGCATTCACAACAGAAGAATGCCTCATACTCTTTTCTATATTAAGGCGTCAGGGTCATTATAAAAAAAAAACGAAGGACAAAAGTGAAAATCGACGGACAGTGTGTATGCTTCAATCTGAACAGTTTGTTTTTTTGTTTAGTCGTACGAAAATATTAGTGTAAAAAAAATGCACTACCATTTCCATTGCAATCCCAATAAACGCATACGACAATGTCACATTCAGTCTCTGTACATCAACAGAAAATGCAAATGTGGCTGATTTGCATACCTGTTCCGTCGCGTCAGGTGTGACATTAAGACTTACCTTTTCTCTCGACATATCCAGATAAAAATGAATTAACGGCGGCTGTCTGTTGAAGAACAATATAAAGATATATCTAAGGAAATGTCGATTTCAGAATGCTTCTATCACTTTTCGTCATTCGTCGACCACTTATTGATGAGGAGCAAAATAAAGATATCACTATCGAGTGGATTTCGGAGAGTCTCTATTGCTGTTCGATATTCAGAGACCCTGTGTCATCTGCCTGAGGGTCAGTACTAACGGTCAGAATATGACAGCGACCAGGAGTAAGTCTCCGTGCTTGAGTGGTCAGTTTTAACATTATGACCCCTAGAAGAATAGAGACTAAGCGAATAAAGCAGTAATTATTGTGTTTGATGATATGTGACAGGACCATTGACCGCTTCCAATTGAATAGAAACGCTCTGCAAACCGTGATCAAGGTTAGAAAATGCAAATTGGCTTTCAGAAATGAAGACGCGATTCTAATGTATTTAGAGATAGGTAATAAAACGAACACCTTTTCCTCACGAAATAAACGCATTTGCCTCATAAAACGAATTCCATCAGGGATTCAGATATGCCCGTGGATAACAGTGTGACTTTATAGCCATTAACTTTACGGAACAAAGCTCCGTAATTCTATTTGTCCTTGGTTCAGCATTCCACGGGACAAAAAAAAAAATCAAACTTTGGGGTAGAAAATTTTCTCTGTTTTGGTCACGTTACATGTACAAAAGTTCTGATTATGTTTCACACCACACTACAATCTTTCAGTGATATGGTGACGACCAGATTTTAGTGAGGAGAAGAATACACGGTACACTAGCAAACTTTCTCACTTAATTTACTTCGGTTCCAGTGGGATTCGAGCCCGCGCTGGCTAGAGGTGAGTGACTGTAAATGCCTCAACCATTCGGTCACGGAGGCCCCTGCTACAGATATAATGACAATGTCGAAGCTTGTCGGTGTCGTGATAGACTCATGTAAGATCCAGGATTTTTTTTTCAGGAGGTCAAAATGTTTCAGTGGGTATCCAACTTGTGCTAAGAAAAAAAAAACAACCCTGTAAAAATGAGCAGAGTTGACCTATGATGGAATATATTTTGCCAATTTAAGGGTGTCCGGAACACCCCGCCCCTCTAGATCCGCGCATGAGGCTGACAGTTCCAATCTTAGCAGGGACGGTCGGCTTTTCCAGTCCTTTAGGTGAAGTACATGTAGTTCATAAGTTGCTAATGGATCAACACTTTTTTTTTTAATTCGCCATGCTACCCATAACTAGACACAAATCTACAAAATGACTCTGATTTGACTTCATAACAAATTAAAATGCAATTTCATTCAAATGATTGTTTAATGACCATCTCCAAGCCATTAAACACTGAATTTTACTTTAAGTCAAGGGAAACTGCAGGTCAAATTTCGGACAAGTGTTACTGAAAACCGATAAAAGTACCCGGACGGTTAATGAAAAAGAGGATTCCCATTCATCTTGATTCAGGCACAGTGCGATAAACACCCAGGTGTTTATAAATAAATACAGTTTATCTGGATTAAATTGCTCTATTTACGTTTTCAAGTTCAATGGACTGTTACCCCTCCGTAAATAAACACATACCGGGTATGCCGTAGGTGGAGCAGACTTAGTGGTAGGAGTGTGAGATTCGTGTGAGTTACGCCGGGATCGAACCCGGGCATGCCCAACAAAATAACAGAATTAAAAGTTGTTCTTTTTGGTTGATCGAGAGAGACTTTAGTACTCTAACCACCCCTCCCCCAAGTTATAGTGCATGTTGACTTAATAAATTGATCCCTTTTTTTCTCAAAATCCCCAAGTGTCGGACATAGATAGGCCAAAATTTGAAATCCTTCACTGGCATTCGATTGAAGATACGCATGAGGGTTTACAAGCAATATTATAGTTTTTAGCCTAATCAGTAATGAATGGAGTTTGAATACTAAGGGAGCGGGAGCGGCGTCATCATGACAGTATATTTTTGACTCTGATACAGTGAGACCACGCCTTTATACCTGTCAATCTGGTTTTGCTCATTTCATCTATACCGTGCATTTTAAAAGCCGTGGACAACGGACAGGTGGGGCCTTCGTGGCCAGCATGTTCGACTGCGAATCGGAAGATCCGGGTTCGAGCCGCGTCAGCGCCACCCCGCGGTTGGCCTTCCCTGTCCATCGGATGAGACAGTGAAGACCGAGGTCATGTGTCACAGTAGATGTTGGCACGTTAAAGGACCCTCCCTGCTCTACGGCCAGCAGTGCCGAGCACAGGCAAAATATTTGTAGCCCTTCATCGGCACACAGTGACGTCTCCATATGAGTGAAATATCTTGAGTGGGATCTTGAACAACAATATCAATACAACAGACAGGCCAAATTTCATAACCTCGCAAAGAGCTGCCTATTCCCTACTTGCCAATGCAAGTATCATCATAAGTAGGGAGACTCCCTATTTGTTATGTAAAATTTTGATATTTTGTAATGAAAAACGACTGTCTCTCCGATGAAAAACGAGATTTTTCTACTACGAATTATGAGTCTCTTTCATGAGATTGAAAAATCTCCCAATGGAAAATTTCCAAGATTGACAAGTCTGCCATTCGCATTTATATTATATCGGGTATTTTTCTCGTTGACAACATTCACCTTCCATTAATGAAGCTCGAAATTTCATTGGTTATTGACATAGGTCATCGTGTTTGAACTCTCACATGATGGGGTTTTGTTAGATATTCCTGCAACACGGTCTAGAACAAGACATTTAAATGACAAATCAGCTATCATTACGGTCTCTTGTAAGCATATGTCGGTGGAAAAGGGCCTCATGCAGTTTCGCTGAGCTCAAATTCACGGTATGTCGTTCGTTTACGACTCGCTGTGCATTTACCGTGACCGATTCTATTTACGACTGACAAAGCCATTTCTTCTACTTGTTTACCAGGTAACACATTATAACCTAGTAGGAAAAGGTCAAGTTTGATAAGAATATGCTTTAAACTTTTGATCCCAGTGTAGAATTCATTATTAAAATTAATATGAATGTGATAAATTTCTAAAGTGCAACGTTTTCAGGGGCGGAGTTGGGGGAAGTAGTGGAAATTGACAAATGTATCAAGGAGATCTATCCCGGCTGTTGTTTCTTCGTGTGCCTCCTCTGGTCCGCCCACGGCTTATCCAGTAAGCATTATATGACGGGTACATTGATGCATACTTGCCAAGTATCCCCCATAAATATGGAGATTCCATGAAAAAATTAGATTTTCCTATTAGTTCTTAGTAAAACTTATAGTCTCCCAATAAAATTGTAAAACCTCCCCCATAGGAATTTTACAAGGTTGGTAAGTCTGTCAATGATGATATGATGTTGAATAATAATTATGATAAAAAATATCCCGGCTGTTACCACAAATCTAAATTGCAATCAAATGAGGTCACTTCGGAATATAAGTCCCTTGTTTATAACGCTTATAATTCTGTCTACAAAGGACTCCTATAGGCTAGTCTATCTGTAAC